>PVLA01006567.1:65135-121234 GCA_004027455.1 Hydrochoerus hydrochaeris
TTGTCTTTTTGAGACAGAGTCTTTATGCAGTTCAGGCTGCCTTGAGCTCACTTTGTAGCCCAGGCTGGTCTCAAACTCTGCCTCAGCCTCCCGAGTGCTGGGATTACAGGCGTGAGCCACCATGCCCAGCTTATCACTATAGAGTTTTCAAAGGACACAATATTCAGAACTAAGGAAAGAAGGTTTTAGCCTTTAATCTTGTTCTTCCACATCTCAAAAACTAAATCTAAATGGTGTAAATCTACAATGTCTTTTTTCTTCTTTTACAAGACTTGGATAGTGAGAAACTTGAATGTAAATAAGGAACATTCCATTCTACCTAAAAATAAAGTAAACTTTTCAGAAAGTTGAGGTTCAAAAAGAAAGAAAATATGATAAATATGTCACTAATGTCATTTGGAGATTTATTATCCCCTAAAAAGGAACAAAATAGAAATTCAGATAGAATGAAATGAAAGTCAAAAATAGTTCTGCAGTGAGAACAAGCCAGCATCTTCTGAGAATCAGCCACACTGGAACTTGGGGAACTGATCAAGAAAGTAACAAGCCATCCTTCTTGGTCAGCAGCGTGAGCTGCAGGTCCGCCAGGGAGAGAGTGTCTCCTGTGAGCCCACCTGCATGTGTGCTAGAATCAAACATCCTGTGCCCCACCCCCTTAGCAACTGGATGGTTTCGAGGTCAGCTGGAGTTGATAGCAACTAAGGCACATAAAGCAACTAAATGCTTGTACTGTTTCGTTGATTGTGCTGACTTGGGGCCAGAGATCTGAGCATCTCGTGGGAGGATGACAGTATGCAATATAGCAAATATAGGGGATTTCCTTCTATCTTCTCTTTGAATGCCAATATTGTTTTTACTGTTTTGCTTTGTTCTGATTAATTGTTTTGCTCTATTCAGTATTCTGTTTTGATTGGTTTTATAATGTTCTGGTTTTGGTTTGATTTGGCTATACTTAATTGAATGGACAACTATTATGAAGATAACAAGATATACTATGGCATCTATTACTGTTATCCTGGTATCCTGCTCTGAAGTTCTGCACCAATTTCACTGCATTGTCTTGATGGGCTTTTTTCCATACTGTTTTGTTGTGTTTTACTATCTTTAAAATTTAAAAAAAAATAGTTCTACAGTGTTTCTCATTTGGAACCCTTAAAAATGCTCCCTAACAAAGTACACACCTGAGCAACATGGAGAGGCCCTTGTAGAGAAGAAAAAATTGCAATTACATCCTGACAGCAGTTCTAAATGGCTAGAGCATTATGTCTGGAAAATTTACAATCACATTCTACATGAAAGAATGAGAGATATGTGCACTAGGCCCATACACCTGTCTGCAGGCCTGAAGTTGGGGTAAAGCAACACTATTTTGTGAATTCGTCTGCTATGGTATGTGAGAACAGCAAAACCTGTTCTCTCAGAGCTTCCCCACAGGTACAGAAGGTTGAACTGTAGGATTTTCAGCTACACAGGTTTTGAAATATCCACATAGGATAATACACTGTGTGGATAGCAAGTTGTAGAGATTTGTGCAGTAAAATAATTAAAACCAAAAACACTGGACAAAAGACTGAAAAGTTCCCTAGAACAATAAAGCTTAGAACCTTACATACTTGGCAAATTTGGGAGTATTCCTTTAGAATATCTCCACATTAGAAAGAAATGAAGTCCTGAAGAGTGATCATCATTCTAGCCATATTCTGTGCTTAGGATAACACCACCTTGGATTAAGAACATGGTGTTCTGGTCAGGTTTAGGGCAAAGCCATGCCAACCATGAAGAGGCAACAGTCCCTCTGGCAGCAGTTTATCAGAAAGTCCAATGTCACACAGAAAATCATCTAGAACATTCCCAGGGAACCCACCCCCGCATGTTTGTCTATCACATGTTCTACCACAAAACCTCACCAGTCTCCACTGAGAACTTGTTGTCTAAGGCCATGAAATACCATTGGAATTGGAGGTCATGTTAATATATTATCATTTCAAAAAGTTAAAATTGAACAAATATCAAGAAGTCATTTATTTAATCATTAATAAATTTTATCCCACTATCATAATAACCATAGGAAAGTATCACTAATACCATGAAAGATGATGTTTAAAGTCATGCATTTCAGACACTATATCATATAGTTGATGAGGAGAAATTTTTGGTCTATTTCAAGAACAGCTGCTGCTACACTTGGTCCATATTCAGACCAATCTTGAATCAGACTGGTTATAATGACTGTAGAATGAACAAATTGAGTGATGCCTTTAGAAATTACTCCTTTCTCTTTCTCTCTCTCTTTCTCTTTTCTTTCTTTCTTTCTTTCTTTCTTTCTTTCTTTCTTTCTTTCTTTCTTTCTTTCTCTTCTTCCTTTTAGTTCTTCTGAAGAAATTCTCACTATGTAGCCCAGATGATCCTCTTGCCTGCTTGGGACATCTGAGGTTCAATCCCCTGAAGACTCCCTGAAAGACGATGTGGAACATACTTGAAAATTGTTGGAACTCCATTACTTATTGATTGAAAGTTGCTTCTGGGAACATGAGTACCCAGCTTTCCCCATGCACCTGCTTTCGGAGCAAGACTTCAAGGGCTCAGGACAAAATAAGCTACCAATAATTACTTATTAAGTGAATAAATGGCATATGGAGAATTTTATGAAGACACCAAATAAAATAGAAATAAGAAAGAAATCTGAAAAAATTTTAATCTATTAATGTTTCTAAAATTAGGACTTCTGGGAAAATGGTAGAATGATAAGCAACAACAAAAACACCTCTCTGAGATTCAGAATCCAGATGTTGTACAAATAACAAGTTGAGGAAAAGAAAAAAAAGATAAAAGTTGATCTCAGGGAATCAGAAATGCCCTGACAGGAAAATTAAATTACAGAGAAATTGAAGAGATACAAAGGAGAAAGGACAGTCTGCTATTTCTGCCCAGCTTCTGACTTGTAGAGAGAAATTAAGGTCAAATCACAGAGACACAGATAGTGGGGAACCACAGACAACTCAAGGAGAAACATATGGAAGAACAGACTGCTGGCAGCTGGATGTTGGGTCCCAGCACTTGCCAGACCCTCTGGAGAGAGTGCTAGGCAGAAGCATTCCCAGAGGACTGATTGCTTGACTATGGGACACAGAGGAGCCACAGTTGATTTCAATTTAAGCTTCCAGTGTTGCTTGCACTCACACAATGACTGGATGAGAGACATCCACGGGAGACAGCTGTGGCCAGGGAACCATGGAAAGTGTATTACTGTTGCCCTCACCCTAATACTGCTGCCTGCTGGTGCCTGCACCCAGCATGGAAGTAGTTCTGACTGCTTTTTAATTTTTGAACATGAGGAGGGGCATGTCTTCACATGGACACTGCTCCAAAATTGTAGAAATTTCTTTTTTCCTATTGGTATTTTTTTGGAGGGGGAGGGATTTGGTTTTTTGTTTGTCTTGTTTGTTTGTTTAGTTGGTTGTTTGTTTTTTATCTGCTGTGTGCAATGCCTTTTGTTTTGGTTTGGTTTAGTTTGGTTTTGGATTTTTTTATATTTTTTTCATTTAACTCGTTTCTTCTTCACCAGTTTATCGGGGCTTGGAGAACTTTCCTTTGTCCTCCTTTACTTCTTTTTTTAAAAAATTAATTTTATCGGTTCAGTTTAGATACACATAATGTCACGTTCATCACAGGAAATTTGCACATATGAATAATATACCTTAATTCCTTTTCCCCAACCCCCTCCTCTACTTTCAATCCCTCTTCCTCTCCATATTTAAAAGATGTGTTTCTATTTTTCTTTATTCTCTTTTTCATTTCCCTTCTTTACTCTACCCCTCTCTTGTTCCCCTTTCCACTTGAATATTTTCTTCCTGTTTCAAATTATTTATTTTAGACCTTATTTATCCTTTCAATTTATCACACAAAGGAAAGAATGCAGTATTTAAACATGTGTGTCCACTTGTTTGACTTAAGAATATGGTCTCAAAATCTATCCATTTACCTAGAAATGTCTCAAATTTATCCAAATTTATCTCTATAGCAGAATAATATCTATTTTATACAATAAAAACCACATTTTATTTATCCACAATCCGTTGATGAACATTTAGGCTGTTTCCAAAATGTAGCTACTATAAACATGTGTTTATGTATATCGCTGCTATAAACATGGGTTTACGTGTATCGCTGTGGTATGATGCTTTTAACTCTTCCAGGAAGATGCCGAGAAGGTGAATAGCTGGGTCCAGTGGGACCTCTATCGCTAGTTTTTTGAGGAATCTCCACACTGATTTCCACAGTGGTTCCACAATGGCTCCACTTCCTCCAGCAGTGGAGAAGGGTACCTTTTTTGCCACAGCCCCATCTGCATTTTTTATTGGTTGATTTCTTGATAATAGCCATTCTTTCTGGAGTGAGATGACAATGTCAGTGTTATATTTCTCAAATGACCAGTGGGGCTGAACATTTTTTCATATATTTATTTGCCCTTGGTACTTCATCTGAAAAGTATCTATTCACTTCAGATGTTCATTTTTTGATTGGATCTTTAAATTTTGCGGGAGTCTGACTTTTTTGAAGTATTTACATATTCTAGATATTACTGCTTGGTGTGAAGAACACCTGGCAAAAATATTTTCCCACTCTGGGGGTTGTCTCTTTTCTCTGTTGGTGGCTTCATCACTCAAGTGTTGGCAGTTTCTTTTGCCATGTAAAAGCTTTTTAATAAGATGAGAACCTTGTTGTTTTTCATAATGTATCCCATGACATTAGAGGTTTTTTTCACAAAGTTTTTGTCTACACCTATTATCTTCAAGAGTTCTACCTATTCTATTGTCCAGCAGATTTAGTATTTCTGTTTTAATAAATATTTGATCCATTTTAGTGTAGTGCATAGTGAAAAACATGGGTTTCAATCTTTGGCACATGGAATGCCAGTTTTTCAGGCATGACTTATTAAAGAAGCTATGTTTCTTCCAGTGAACATGTTTGGCCCCTTAGATGAAAGATCGAGTAGTTGGGTGTGTTTGCAGTTGTTTCTGCATCTTCTAATCTGTTCCATTGATCCTTGGGTATTTTTTTTAATCATGATAGCTTTATAGTATAATTTGATTCAGGGATTATGCTATCCCCTACCTTTCCTTTCTCCCACAGAATCACTTTTACTACTCTGGGTCTCTTCTGGTTCCAAATGAATATTTGGGCTATTTTCTCTAATGTTGTGTGGTATACTACTTGCATTTTGGTTGGGAATATGTTAAATCTGTATAACAATTTTAGAAGTAGTCATTTTCACTATATAGTTCTTCCCATCCAAGAATAAGGGATATCTTTCCATTTTCTGATAATGTATTGGATTCCCTTCTGAGTATTATAGTTTTCAACATAAAGGTCTTTTACTTTCTTTATTAGAGTGATTCCTAAGTATTTCATTTTATTTTAATGTTATTGTGAAAGGTATTGTTTCACTGATTTCTCTCTCACTGAGTTTGTTATTTGTGTATAAGAATCCTTTTGATTTTTGGATGTTGACTTTGTATCCAACTACACAACTACATTTAATATTAAATCTAGAAGTCTTTTGGTGGGGTTTTTGGGGTCTCATATCATTTGCAAATAATGATAATTTAACTTCTTCCTTTTATAACCTTATTCATTTTCATTCTTTCTCTTGTCTTATTGGCCTGTATGATGTTTTCAGAATAATATTGGATAGGAGTGGTTATGGTGGACATCCTTCTCTGGTTCCTCAATTTAGAGCGAAAGCTTTCAGTTTTTCCCCATTTCATATGATGTTAGTCATTGGCTGGTCATAGATGGATTTTACCAGGTTGAGATTAAGACTATGAATTCCAGTTTTGTGTAGGGTTTTTATCATGAATGGTTGTTGGGCTCTTCGAGTACTTTTTCTGCATTTATTGAAATGATCACATAGTTTTAACCCTTAATTCTATTAGTGTGATGTATTACATTTATTAAATAACATATGTTGAACCAGCTGGGATGATTCCCAGATGGTCATAGTGTATAATGTTTTGATGATTTACTGCATTCTGTTTGCCAGTATCATATTGAGGATTTGAGCATGTATGTTCATTAGGGAGGCTGGCCTGTAGTTCTCTTTCTTGGTTGGGTCTTTCTCTGGTTTTGGTATCATAGTAACACTTTCTTCCCAGGATGAACTTGAGAGTATTGCTTCTCTTAAATTTCATTAAAGAGCTTGAGGAGTACTGGCAATATATCTCTAAATTGCTTATAGAATTCAGCAATGATCCATCAGGACCTAGACTTTTCTTTTTTTTTTAATTTTTATTTAAAAAGAAAAAAAAGCATGTAAAGGGTAGAGATAATATAGAATTTCAGAAAAAAGATAAAAAAAAGAAATCACTAGTTGATAAATTACATTTTTTCCTCTTAGAAATAGTTGTTCAAGTTACAAAATTAAAGCATACAAAGTAGATTGTCAAACAGTGAGAGTGTAAATGGCTACACATACATGAGTCTCTACATGTATTTCTATCCTTTCTGTATTAGAGGGAAAAACAAAACTTAGCAAGACAAAACAAAACAAATTCCTATAAAAACATGAAACCAAAAAGTCGTATAAAACCACAGTACAAGGTGATCTACAATGATTGCTGTATTGTTATTATCTTCAATAGAATTGCCTATATTATCAGGTATAAATGAATATAGCAGTATAATTGAATATAGTGGTACAAAACAATGTTAGTAAAAAATAAAACATTGTAGACAGTATAAAACTTCAAAGGCAGGTAATAATCAAACCAGAGTGGATATTCTAGTGAATCTTGTCATCTTAAGTGCAGTTGCCTCTACTCTCAGACTTGATACTATCAATCATAACAGCTTTGAATAAAATCTATCAATACAAAACAGTAATCTAACAAACCAGATTTGATTACAATCAGTTATGGTAAAACAGTGTAGGTTTTACAGAGCTTTAGATTGACTTAATAGGAAATTAAGGATAATTACTGTACTATATCCTGTTATTTTTGGGATTACTATTTGTACCCTCAAATCTAGTACAGGTAGAATGACTGGAACAGAATATAATACATCTAAGCAGAGTAGTGCAAGTAATGTGGGTTTTAAATCCTGGCACACTATTAACAATACAGTGTATCAAGGCCATCTATTTTAGAGATTATAGCCAACCTTCTTTGCCTCATTTCTGCTATGCTATTTTTCTGCCTGTTTGTCTACTTGTCTCCTTCATTCTACTGCCTGCCCCATTCATTGAGGCCTTTCTGCCACTGTTCCTAAAATCCTGGCATTTTTTTTCTCTCTCTCTAGAATGTCCTTCAGTATTCTGTGTAGGGTTGGATTGGTGGTCACAAACTCACCCAGTTCCTCTTTGTCATGGAAGCATCTTGTTTCTCCATTAATTTCTAGTGACAGTTTTGCAGGGTACATCAATCTGGGCTGGAGGTTATTTTCTTTCAGGGCTTGGAATATTTCACTACAAGCTCTTCTTGATCTGGTGGTCTGTGTGGAGAAGTCAGCTGTGATCCTGATGGGCTTACCATTACAGGTAATCTGTTTCTTTCCTCTGACAGCTTTTAATATTTGGTTTTTATATTGAATTTCTTGTGTCTTGATTTTTATATGTCTGAGTGTAGATCTGTTTTGGTTGTAGGTGGCTGGAGTTCTGTATGCTTCACATAACTGAATGTCATTTTCTTTTCCTATGCTTGGGAAGTTTTCCTTAATTATTTCCATGAATAGCCTTTGTAATTTGCCTGTACATATTCCTTCTTCTTTGTTCACATTTCTTATTCTTAAATTGTAGATTCTCTTGTCATCTTCTAGCCTTTGTATTGTTACTGCCTGTTTCCTTGTTATTTTTAAGAGATCTTTCCTTTTATTATCACACATTGCAAACTTGTCTTCAAATTTTGATAGTCTATCCTTAGTTTCTTTTAAGGCATTTTGCCAGCTTTCCATGGAATTTTTAATTTCCTGGTAGTCTCTTTGAATCTGCTTCATGTATTCTATATTTTCCTTATATTCTTTATTGAATGTTTCTCTCCTTTTTTGTGTGTTCCTCCCTTCTACTGTCTGTATCTTCCTGAGAGAAGCTCCCTGAGAGCATTTCTTTTATTACTCTACTCATATCTTGCTTTACCTGATTTAATATTTCAGTTTTGAGCTTGTCTACAAGGTCCTGAAGATATCTTTTAATGTCCATTGAAGCCATGCCTGCTGTTGCGTGTTTGCTGCCCTCAGTCACCCTTGTTCTTCCCTCTCCTGGATCAGGGCTCTCAGGGTTCTGGGCTGGGGGCCTCTTCCTGCCTCTCTCTTCCATCATAGTCCCGGCTTCCTCCACACAGGTGTACAGTGGAGGTCCCAGCCCCCTTTCCTGTTGGCCACGCCCCTTCTGAAGCATGCTTGCAAGGGTCCTCCTCCATCTCCTGACCGCTTTCATCACCGAGGTGCAAGCAGCAGCCGCCTAAGCCTGCCCCTCCCCATCAGGCCAACCAAACTGCAGAGGCCTTCCCCTGGTTAGTGCTTGCTAGGCACAGGGAATCAATTTGGCATGGCTCATTGGGTCCCAGCCAGGGGCACGGCCCAGTCCAAGCAAATCCCATGAATCTGCTTTGGGGAAGGAGGAACCAGCTTAAGTCATTGTTGCTCCCAGTTCAGGCTCCTCCTGCCAGATTCCAACATGTCTCCCATTTGATCGTGCCCTTCCCATGGGGGGGTGTCCCAATCCCAGCACTGACCATAGATCAGTCAAAGTCCCCTTGCTGGCCCCACTCCTTTGGGCTCACCAACCCCCAACTTCAGTGCTGCTCTGCTTCCTGTGAGTAATGGTGGGAATGAGTTTGGGCGGCTCTGCTGGCCATGGCAGATTCAGGCTGGTGCAAATTCAGTCCACTGCAAAATTGGCGGGTCTCAGCAAAAACACTTTGTCCAGCTGTTCCAGTTGTAGTCCCAATGTATTTGATGAGCTTTTTTATGTTTTAATTTCTTCCTGTGTCAAGAGGATCCATCTCCTTCTGTCTGGGTCTCTCCAGGGTGTTTTATTCTGGCATATGAGTTGTTTCTCCTGGGAGGCTCTGTTTTTTGTTGCTCACTGATCAGCCATCTTGTCTTCTTTTTCTGGACTTTTCTTTATTGGTAAGCTTTTAATTATATTTTCGATTTCATTGACTGATACTGGGTTCATTAGAATTTTTATATCTTCTTGATTCTCTTTGGCAATTCATATGTATCTAAGAATCTATGATTTCTTCTGTGTTCTCCATTTTATTAGAATACAAGTTTTTGAAGTAGGTATTGATGATCTTCTGGACTTCTCCAGGATGTGTTGTGACTTTACCCTTTTCATTCTTATCTGTATGGATTTGAGTCTTTTCTTTCTTTTGTTTGATAAGGCTGGCTAAGAGTTTGTTAGTTTTAGTTCATCTTTCAAGAAACCACCTCTTCAAATCATAGATTTTTTAATATTTTTTCTTAGCCTCAATTGTGTTGATTTCTGCTCTTATCATTTTCCTCTTCCTGTGAGCTTTGGGCTTGACTACCTATTTTTTTTGTGGAAACTTGAATTTCAATATTAGATTGTTTATTGAGTGTGTTCTGTTGTAGTAATATAAGAATTCACTTCTGTAAATTTTCCTGAACCCACAAGCTCCAACATATTTTATTGGCATTACCATTTTATTGTAGGAGTTGACTAATTTCTTCTTTAATTTCATGTGAGGACAATTAGTTGCTCAAGAGGGTACTATATAATTCCTATATGTTTATGTAGCTCTTGTGGTTTCTTTTGTCATTGATTTCCAATTTCATTGCATTATAGTCTGATAATATGCCTTGGATTTCAGTTCCTTTGCATTCCTTAAGCATGCTTTATAAGCTAGTATGTGGTCTATTTTAAAGAACATACCACACACAGCAGAAAAGAATGTGTATTCTGATATTGTGGGGTGGAATATTCCATAGGTAATCTACTAAATCCATTTGTTCAAAGGTTTGTTTAAGTTGTGGCATTTTGTTGTGAATTTTTTGTCTAGTAAATCTGTCTATTTATGACAGTGGGGTGTTAAAATCTCCCTCCCATTATAATTGCATTAGTGCTTACTTAATTTTTTATATCCATTAATATTTTACATAGTTGGGTCTACTGGTATCTGGTATTTGTGAATGTTATTTCTTCCTCTTGGAGTGTTCCCTTAGCAAGTATGCATTGACCTTCTTAGTTTCTCTTGATTAGTCTTGGTTTGAAATACACTTTGTGTACAAATAGAGTAGCTACTCCTGCTTATTTTGGGGTTTCTGTCACATATTGTTTTCCATCCTTTGACTTTCAGCCTATGATTTTCTTTTCAAGTTAATTTTGTTTCTCTATGTAGCATATTGTTGGATCTTGTTTCTTTATTTATTCTGCTGATGAATTCTTTTGTTTGGTAAATTTAGGCCATTTATAGTGATGTTTATAGCATATTTATTGAATTATATTTGCCATCTATTTTTTCTGTTGTTGATTTCCTTTCTTTCCTCTCTGTTTAATTGTTGCTCTTGCCCAGAGAATTCATTCTATTAGGTCCATGGAATTTGTATAATATCCTTCAGAACATTTTGGACTGCTGGTTTGGTGCTCATGAATTTCTTCAGATGTTTTTTCATGGAAGTCAATACAAAGCAAAGATAAAAACACTAAGACATATATAGTTATGGATAACCAAGACGGTCATAAGTCCAGAAAAAATGGTGGTTCACCAGGACAAAGCCCATAACCTGGGGCCCAACACAAGTTTTATTAATTCTCCATGAGGGTAGTGGCTCAGAGACAGTGAGAGTGGTGGGAAATACATGAGTGCTATGAACTGGGCTAGGCAGGATGCTTAAGATCACCTCTGCAAAATGCAGAGGGACAGAAATGCAAAAAGAATAATCTGCATAACACAACTGAGACAGAATCTACTATTTTGGGGTTGGTGCTTCAGCTTTGATATACAATCTTTTCTGCCCTGGGAAGTCATAGCCTCTTATCTCATGGCTCAGTCCCAGCTGAGAGTGTGGAGTATGGATCTCTATCCTGCTGTGTATAATTTCAATAGCATTTTTTAATTTCCTGGATAGACGTTTGAATCTGTTTCATGGATTATATTTCTTTTCTTCATGGGTATTTATGGTGTCCTTCATTTTCCTAAGCACCTCTATTTTTTATCTGTATCTACTCTGGATTCACTAACCATGTCTTTATTATGGTCATCATCTTTTAGTTATTCAAAAAATCATTTCTAATTTGATTTTTTTTTCAACAACCTCATTCATCTACTTTGTTACTTTCACTGTTATTTCAAAGTTTCAGAGTGGCTTTCATCTGTGCCTCTTGGATCTATTAGATGGAGCCCACCTGAGGCTACTGGGAGTCTGGGGTTTAGCTAGCCCCTTTCCAAAATGGTGACTAAGCAATCTCCTTCTGCTGAGGACATCTGAATTGGATTAGAATCATTCACCAAACACTGTGGTTCACAGAATCCACTGCTCTGTTCTATTGGTTTGTTTCTCCATGGATGGCTTGGGGATCACTGATCACCAACATGCTTCTTTAAGTGCAGGTCACCCCCTGATGCAGAGAGCTAATTAAGGAGCAAGTCCCATTTGTCACCCCTCTCTTCTGTATTAAAGTCCCCCTCTTTGAATTTCCTGTGCATTCCAATTCTTGGTTCGCATCCTTACTGGGCCCCAGAGACTTGTCTTTCTTCTTCTCTTCCTCAGATTGCTGTATTTCAGTGTCTGGACTTGAAATCTGAAAGAGACTGATTTTCTGTTGTTCATCTCTCTGCCATTTTCCTGGAAGCCCGTCTTTGCTTCTTATTTCTCACTTTTTTCTTTGATTTTATCATCTTCTCCCTGTAAATATTTATTAGTTTAATATTTGTCACTTATTTTTACTCTCCATAAAATTTATTTTTTCTCCTTTTTTTTGTGGTCTGTTTCTCATTGATTTTTATCTCACATCTTTACCTAATTCTATAAACATCCTTCTACCATGCCTATAAGGTCCTTTGTACAACTTTTTTCTCCTCTTTTTCATATCACACACTTTAAGGTTTCAAATTTTCCCTCTCATATTCCTCCATTTCCAAAGCTTATATCTTTAATAATATAATCACAGATCCTGGAAAGATGGTGGATTGATAGGTAACAGGGTAGAGAGCCTCTCTGAGAGAAACAGTTCAGACACTAGAATTTAACACCATGGAGAAGACCAGATGAAAGGAGAGGGATTCTCATGACCCAGGAAGAAACTAAGGAGAAAGGAAAGAAAGGAAAAACATGGACAGAAGGCTGGAGTCAGATGAGCTTTCACTGGAACCTGTCCCATGCTACACTGGGTACCTTAGAGTCAGACAACTCACAGTTGTGCTAAAGTTGCAGTCACACTCAAATCAGGGTTCAGTGAGTCTGAGGGCCTTGGTAGGAGGATGCACTGCAACAGAGAATGGACCTGGTGTGGAGAGCTGCACTAACCCACAGTGAGTGCTTGGAATTTGGTCGTGTGGGAGGGGGGTGACTGGCTGGATGACATATTGGAGTTGGGCAGGACAGGCCTGAACCTGGAACTGTAGCTGTGTCAGCCAGCCATTCCTGGCCCAAAGTGGACTGGTGAGATCTGCTTGGGCTGGGTCACGCCCCTGGTCGGGACCCAATAGCTGGGGACAAAATTGTCCCAAACTGATGAAGTCCACATGGCACACACTAATGTGGTGAAGGCACTTGCTGGTTGACTGGCTTGGAGGAGAGGGGCCAGCCTGCACCACCCCTGCATGCACCTCACTGATCAACAGCAAACTGAAGAGGGCAGCAATCCCCTAACCAGCACACTTCAGAAAAACCATAAGCAATATGGAAAAGGCCTGAGACCTCCACCATACACCTGTCTGAAGAAAACCAGAAACATGACAAGAAAAAGAAACAAGAAAATTCCTCCAGCCACAGAACAGAAGTCCAGGAGAGGTAAATACAGAAGAGATCAAGGGTAGCAAACATGCAATATCGGACATGGCATCAGCTGACATAAAGAAATGACATTATAGACGAGCTCAAAACTGAAATACTAATACAAGTAAAACAAGATATAAGAGGGTTAATAAAAGCAATTCTAAGCACCTCTCAAGAAGATACAGATAGAAGAATGGAGGAAGACAAAAAAAAGAAAGAAATTTTTGATGAAGAATATTTAAAAAAACCTAGAATACATGAAACAGATTCAAAGAGATTACCAAAAAATTAAAAACTCCATTGAAAGTTGGCAAAAGTGTCTGAAAGAAACTAAAGACAGATTAACAAAACTTGAAGATAGACTTGCAATGTGAGATCATGAAAGGAAAGATCTCTTAAAAATAACAAAGAAACAAGCAGTAACAATACAAAGGCTAAAATATGACAAAAGGATCTATAACTTAAGAATAAAAAATGTGAGTGAAGAAGCAGGAGTAAACACAAAGGAATTACAAAGGCTATTCACAGAAATAATTAAGGAAAACTTCCCAAGCATAGGGAAAGGAAATGATATTCAGATGTATGAGGCATACAGAACTCCAGCCAGCTACAACCAAAACAGAGCTACACCCAGACATACAATAATCAAGATTCTAGAAATTCATCACAAGAACAGAATATTAAAAGCCATCAGAGAAAAGAAACAGATCACTTATAAAGGAAAACCCATCAAAATCACAACAGACTTCTCAACACAAACTATCAAATCAAGAAGAGCTTGGAGCAAAGTATTCCAAGCCCTGAAAGAAAATAACCTCCTACCCAGATTGATGTACCCTTCAAAACTATCTCTCAAAATTAATGGAGAAACAAGATGCTTCCATGAAAAAGAGGAACAGGGGGAGTTCATGACCAACAATCCAACCCTACAAAAAATACTGAAAGACATTCTAGAGAGAGAAAAAAAATACCAAGGTTTCAGGAACAGGGGCCACGAGGCCTCCATGAATGGAGCAGACAGTGGAATGGAGAAAAGTGGACAACCAATGGCAGAAAAATACCACCTCAACCCCATGTAAGCAACTGGTTTATCCAGAGAACCACAGCCTGTGATGGTAGCTATTGAGGTGAAATGCAACTGGATACCTGAGGTACTTTGTGTTTCACTAACATTGCAGGGTTAGGGCCAATGATCTAATCATAGGTTCAGAGTATAAGTACACAGCATGGCATCTAGAGGAGATCTCCTTCTGAGGGTTGCAGCCATTGTTGACTCCCTATGGTCTTGTTTTGAAGTCCTATATCATTCCCATTGTTTTTTTGAGTTGGGTTTTATTATCTTTTTTGCTTGATTGTGTTAAATCTGATGGCAGGAGCAGTTATTTCAAAGATGGAAAGATATATTATGGTAGTAATTTTGGATTTACTATTGCCTTGTTTTGAAATCCCTTACTGCATTCATTATTTTGTTTTTATTGTTTCTATTCTATTCTTTTCTGTTTGATTTTTACTATGTCCAAAGTTATCTTCAGCTATTTTGAAGACATCTAAAGGCACTATGATAACTATTGTTGGTCTCATATTGTTTTAAAGACCTGTATCTCTTAAAATGGTTTGTTTTGATTGGTTTTATTCTGTTTTAGCTTCTTTAAAATGAAAAAATGATAAAACAAAACAAAAAAATAAATATAGGAAGAAAATTTTCCAAATATAGAGAATGAAAGAAATATACAGATAAGTGAAGAATATAAAACCCAGATAATCACAACCAAAAGAGAACCTCTCTGTGCCATATTATGTGTAAAGTACCAGACATCCATCACAGAAAGAAAATAGTAAAAGCTGTTGGAGAAAGGCAACAAATCACATATAAGGATAATCCCATTACATTCACAGAATACTTCTCTATACATATTTTAAAGGCCAAGAGAGGTTAGAATGAAGTGTTTCAAGCACTGAAAGTTAACTTCAGATTCTATAAAACTTTCCTTTAAAATTGATGAAGAAATAAGGTATTTCCATGATGAGGAGCCTCAAAAAAAATTCATTACCATCAAGTCAGCATTAGAAAAAATTCTAAGTGATATCCTAAAAAGGACAAAGACACCAACAATAGTAATAAGTAAAAAAACAATGAATACACCTAGTGAGATTAGCAGTTAAGCAAATTAAAGAAAAAAACTTGACAACAGAAAAATAAGGCAATGACAGGAAGAAGTCAAAACCTCTCAGTAAAAAGTAATGATATAGCCAGGCATGGTGGTGCATGCATGTAATCCCAGCACTCAAAAGGCTGAGGCAAGAAGATCATTGCAAGTTCAAAACCAGCCTGGGCTACAAAGTGATCTTAAGACCAGCCTAAATTGCATAGTGACACCCTGTCTCAAAAGAAAAAAAAAAAAACTAATGATATGAGTAGTCTCAATTCCCTAATCAAAAGACACAGATTTTTTTAAAAAAGACACAGATTGGCATAATGGATCAAAAAAGAAACCCCACCAATATGCATATACAAAAACTACATCTATTTCAAAAAGAAATTCACAGATTAAAAGTCAAAAGATACAAAAGGTTCTCATTTGATGAGAACCTGAAAAAAGCAAAAGTAGCTATCATAATTTTATACAAAATGATTTCAAGCCAATAAAAGGTAAAAAAGATCACTGTACTGGTCTTGGTTCACAAATTTAGTTCATCTCACAATTCTGCTCACAAACTGAATTAGATGAGAACCAAATCAAATTCAATGATTAGGTTCAGCATTGACCTCAAGAGGAAATTTGCTTCAGTTCTTGGCCTGTTTAGTTTGCAACCAGAATCATGGAAAGAATTAAATTCCTGGACTGAAGTACCACTGTACATATTGGTTAAGGAACTATTCAACAGGAAGAGATAACAATTATAAATATACATGCTCCAAATACTAGTGTACCCAACACTGAAAACAAATACCAACAGATTTGAAAAATCAGACAAAAACCAATGCAGTTGTAATGGAGGATCTCAATATTCCACTATCACAAATGGACAGATTAGCCTGACAAAAAAAATCAACAAAAAAATCAGAATTGAGCCAAATCTTTGAACAAATGGACTAACTAGGTATCTACACAGAGTTCCATCCAACAACACAATACACACTCATCTCAGCAGCCATAAGACAATCTCCAAAATGTAAGCTTAAATAAATATAAAAGAATCAAAATTATCCTGAGCATATTATCAGTTCATAGTGCAATGAAAGCAAAAACCAGTAGCAAAAGGTGTCACATGAATTATCAATCAAAAATAAGCAATACCCTCTTGAATGATCAATGAATCACAGGTAAAAGTTGTCTTGATTACTTTTCTCTCATTGCTTGGACAAAATACCCAGCACCCAAAATCAAAGAAGGAAAAGTTTATTTAGCTCATAGTTTGTAGAGGTTTCCAGTCCATAATCAGCTGACTCCAAGGTAGGGTGCCATGGCAGAGGGACAACAGTCAAAGGCAGCAGAATGGTCAGGTGTATATAGCACTTACACAATCTCCCTGCCCTCCTCTTGCACAAGATGGGGATGTCTACAAAGCACAGACCCTGGCTCCCTACTGAGGTGCTTAGTTAAACTTCTAAACTTCTCAAGTGGACACAATGTGCCAACCACTAAAAAGTAACAAAACTAGGCAGTTCCCATAGTCAAACATCCCAGTGCAACATAACAGAACCTGAAAGACTCCAAGATTTCAAGAGAGAAGTCTATAATGGTGAATTCTGACACCAGAGAAATAGAGTAACTCAAATCAATTACCAAATGAAACAACTCAAGATCCTAAAAAAAAACCAAACAAGTCCAATCCAAAGCTAGTATGAGGAAAGAAATCACAAAAATAAGAGGAGAAATTAATGAAACTGAGACAAAAAAATCAATGAACCAGTTTGTTCTTTGAACAATAAGCAAAATACACAATCCCTTAATCATACCAAAATAAGTAAGGAAAAGACCCAATCCATGTAGTTACAAATAAAAACAGTGAAATAGATTATACCAAAAACCTAGAAGATGATTGGTAACTACTTTGAGAATAAAATGGAAAATTCAGAAAAACTGGATAGATTTCTAGATATACATGACTGCCAAAGTGAAAACAAAAGACATAAAAACCCTGAATAATCTGATATCAGTCAATAAAACTGAAGAAGTTTTAAAAGGAAGAAATATTACCAACTGTTATGGATTAAAAATTGGTGGTCAAATTAACACCAGCTGGATTACATCAGCAGGGCACTGAGCATAGATGTTCCACCTGAGGAAACTTGCCAGCATAGAGACGTGGAGAAGGAGATGCTTTCACATTAGTGCATCAAGGCGTTAATGGGTTGAGGCGTTGTCGGTTCTCCTACGTGTTGATGTTTGAGCCTTTGGTTCTCCTGGAGAAGCTCTGCTCCTTACATGGAGCATTGTTTCCTGGCTCCAGAGGGGAAGATGTGTGCCGCTTGGTCTCCTGGCATGTACTCGACTGTGTTTATCGTCAGAGGAGCTCGGGGCCTCCGTGTAACTGAGGATAGCTGTGGTGCTTTTCAGGACAGCCTTGGTCTTTGTTGTGAGTTTGACTTTTTGGTTCCAGCATAGAACCCTCAACCTATCAGTACAGCTCCTTCACCCTGCTGGCATAGACTTTCTGGCTTCCACCACTGACCTTTGGGCCTTCCCAGCACAGATCCATAAAAGAGACTGGCATGAGTCCTTGTGGGCTCTAGACCTCCAGTTGGACTCGTGGGAGGCATTGTTGTGAGCACTGGGTTTTTATTTGGACTCATGTGGGACATTGCTGTGGGATTCAGGCCCTTGGCTAAATATTCTATGTATTTGGCATTGTTGATGTATTTCCTGCATTTTCTTGTGTTAATTCTGTGTGACCATCCTAAAATAATATTATAAACTCCATGTCCTGATTCTAATTGTTCTCTGTATAACCCCTGACTACAACACCAACTAAGAAAAGCCAAGTCTCAAAGAATTCACAGTTGAATTCTACAAGAACTTTACAGAAGATCTATTGTCAATTTTTATCAAACTCTTTAATAAAGTTAAAATGGAAGCAGTACTCCCAATTCATTCCTGGACACAAATATTACTTTAAAAAGGATTCAATGAAAAAAAAAGAATGACAACCCAATCTCATAATGAATATAGATGCAAAATTATCAATAAGATACTGGTAAACAGAATGCAGCAAATCATCAAAAAGATTGTACATTATGACAAAGTAGTATTTATTCCATGGATGCAGGGATAGTTCAATATATGCAAATCAGTAAATGTAATATACTATATAAACAGAAGTAAAGAAAAAATCACCTGATCATTTTAATAGTATTTAACAAAAGAATTTATCCAATACCCATTATTTTTTAAAATCTTGAAGAAAATAGATATAGAAATTCTTTATCTCAATCTGATAAAAGTCATCTATGACAAACTAATAGCCAATATCATACTAAATAGAGACTCAAAGCATAAAATCAGGAACAAGACAAGGATGTCCTCTATTGCCACTCCTGTTTAAATTGTTCTTGAAATGTTAGCTTGAGCAATTAGACAGAGAAAGAAATAGAGGATTGTCTCAAAATAGTGGAGCAGTAAGTGCCAGCAACTCAGCTTCTCCAGGACAAAATGTCTAGAGTCTGAAAAGCCATAGCTTGAAGATAAATCAAAGAGAGTGGAGTATACAGTTATGAAGGAATTAACAGAAGAGAAAAAGTAGTATTTAGAGATATAGAAGAAATAGACCACACTGAAGAGGAGAAATGGCATGGCACAGCTGAGTGTGGCTGGTGACCTACCAGCTGCGAAGCAAACTGAAACTAACAACTTTTCTACTCATGGAGAACCAGAGAACTGCACCAGGACCAGGAAAGCATTCTACAGTTGGAGCCAGAAAGGAGATGTTAGGCACTGCTTTCAGAACAGCCTTCCATGGTCAACAGTTGATGAGAGACATCAATAAAAGTGCCTGAGGTCAAAGTCATATGGCTCGTGGCTGGCAGGGACAGCATTGCAGGAAAGGCATGAGTGTTTAAACCTGTGTCCCAGAACAGCTCCTTGGCTGCTTCACTGCCAAGTTCCCAAAGTGGATGAGGGAAATACAGTCATAAGAGACTGCTGACAGTTGGAGACAGAATAGCGGGAGTCCCACTGAGAGGCAGGGATTGGTGAAAACAGACCCAGTTCTTATAATCAGAAGACAGTTTCAGCCTGAATTGGCACTGGCACTGTGTTCCCACTATACATTGGCACTGTGTTCCCACTATACATTGATTTCTACACCCAGAACTCTGGGGGCAGGCTACCACCTTAAATTTCCAGCTTAAAGACATGTCCTGCCCTGAGCTCTGCTCCTTAACCCTAGGCTGAGGAAAATAGATGCGTGTCCAAAACAACAAAAACTTCCTTTTACTATTCTTTATATGATTGTATTATTTTTCATTTTTAACTACTTTATTTTTTAAAAAATTACTTTTGATATTTTCTCCTTCTGTACACTTTCCCCCATACTTTTATTGTATTGTTTTATGTTTTTTTCTTTGATGAGAGTGCCCAACTACATGTGCTTCAATTCTTCTTGCCTTTTTTCTCCCCATTTAGTTTATAGATGGTAACTAAATTCTCCCTCACCCCATATATCTCTCTTACTTTTTTCTATGCCTCTGTGCCTGAATTCTTTCTCCTGTGTTTTATTCATTTCCAGTCTTTCTTTTCTTTCCCATCCATCTTTTACTTATTTCCCTTTAGTTTTTTCTCTAATATTTTATATCAGTCATAGAATCTTTTCCCATCCCTGTTCTCATTACCAATATTTGTACCTGGTTTTCCCTGTTAATCCATTCTTAGATCAGCTGGTCTAACACTCCTTCATTGCAGAATTTTGGCCTCCAGAGAGGAGCTTAAGAGATTTATGTTATTAACTTTCCTACTCTTTCCTCTTCTCAGTTTACTGGGGACATAATAGGCAGATACAGTATTTCTTCTTTCTTCATATCACTCTTCTGTCCTAGAGTATCGAACCTTAAAGTCAGCCTTATCTTTTAAGGCAGGACCATTTGAAAGCTAGGCAGAAACTCTCCAAGTTCCCAGACCTAGTTCTTGATGTGTTAATATACAATTTGGAGATTTTTGTTCTTCATGAAGACTGAAATTCAAGATTATGATGAACTTCTTTTTGGCAGTTAGGAGTGGTATTGTTACATTCTTTTTTACTTTTTATTTAAAATAAAAGAATGTTTTGTGCCAATATTGTTTAGATATCTTGTCTAGATATCTTGTCTAGATCCTGAACTCTGAATAATTATTATGAAGGTAATATGCAATATATCAACTATTGTAACTGTCCTACCAACCTGTTTTGAAACTCAATTTCACTGTTTATCTTTTTTTCCTTAAAATAAAGTAAAATAAAATAAAATAATAAAAGTACTCAGAGTTTAGAATCATACATACATAGCTAAAATGTCTTATAGTCTTATCTTGCAAATTGTCACAAAATCCTTTACACCCACATGAAGTTCTGCCTAATGTGGACAGCTATTTCAAAGATAACAAAAATATATTATGGTAGCCATTATGGATTTCCTATTATATTGTTTTGAAGCCCTGTATTGCTTTCATTGTTTTATTTTGATGATTTTATTATGTCTGATGGTATAGGCAGCTACTTTGAAGATAGCAAGAGGCATTATAGTAACCGCTGTGGTTTTCCTATTATCTTGTTTTGAAGTCCTGTACTGTTTTCATGGTTTTGTTTTGGTTGGTTTTATTCTGTTCTGTTTTGTTTGATTTTATTATGCCTGATGATGCAGAGTTATTTTGAAGATAACAAGAGGCATTATGGTAGTCATTATTGATTTCCTTTTATCTAGTTTTAAAGCCCTATACCATGTTCATTGTTTAGTTTTGATTGATTCTATTCTGTTTTATTCCATTTGGTTTTATTCTCTTCAAAATAAAAAAATTGAAAAATAAAGTTCTGCCTTATATATATTTACATATATAATTATTTTCTATGTAATAAATTACATAAATATAATATATTTATAATAAACTACAGTATGATAAAAAATCTAAAAAGTAAAACTTAAAAAAATACACATTAAAGTAATAACATGTATATTTCACACAAATTGAGAATTTATCAAAGCTTGTTGATTGTTTCATCTGTAGTCTATATTTTCTGCTAACCCATAAAAATAAGTTACAAATATATTGTTTAACTTTCTTTTTATATTCCTTTAGTAAATCCAAATTCACCAACTCTCCAAAAGAGCAGCTGTGTGCCTTCAGCTAACTAGGAAAAAAATGAGCAAAGAAATGCCTTAAAAATCCTGGAAAATTGAAAATATATCAAAATAACACATCCATACTTTATATAATAAATATTAACAACTTTTCTTTTGGAATAGTAAGTGCTGCTTCATGTTTTCTCACTTTAGTTTGACAACTTTCACTTAAGTCATTTATATTTAAAAGTCATCCTTTCAGTAACTTACTGAAACTACTTTTCCTTTTGAATGTTTGCATTTGAACCTGTAATTCTCCTTTGTTATATTAAATGAAAGAAAATCAAGATAAAGTTACATAATCACAGAGAGTATAATTGTGTTTAAAAAACAGATTTGGGAGAAGAGAGGACAAACTAAAAATGTGCTGATGTGGTTATATTTGTAGAACTTAATGTAAAGTTTTTCCCTTTGAAATTAATAGTTACTCTATAAAGTAACTATAGTACTTCTACAGAAAAATAGCATTTTTAAATAAAAAAATATGGATTCTCAGGATTTTCTTAATGTAATTTTGTGATTTTTTTTAATTTTATCTGTGGTCAGGCCAAATTACAAATTATTTACAATGTTTACCCAATTACATAGTGTATTTCAACAGTTCCAGAGGTTTCTTATAACAAAGTTAAAGCAATCCTGTTTCTATCAAACACACTCCATGAAAAATTTCAATAGATAAAAGATACAAATATACATTGGCAGGAGACCAAACACTTTGGGATCCTTAAATCTCTTTTTATTCGCTGGGGAATGTGGGAAAGTCTGCAATCTATTCATTTGATAGGGAAATCCTGACGGTGGTTGAACAGGGAATAGGGGAACCTGAGCTCTACTCTTTTCATTTCTAATTCATCTGGAATTTGATGTGTTAATAACCTATCTAAGCCTGTTGTCATATGCAAAACCAGAAATTATCAGTCTCTCACATCACAGACAATGATATTAGGCAGTTAAAAAGTACATGAATGTTACTCTAACATTATTGGTTTTGAACCAGTGTTTATCTAAAGAGAACTAAGTGAAAATCATGGAAAGTGGTTTATTAACAACTATTAAACAGGCCTAACTCAATTACACAAGCTTAATGGAAAGCAGATTTACAAAAGCAATAAGTAGAGAAATAAATAAATAAACAAACAAAAGTTGGAAAAAAACAGACTAGGCAAAAAAAAAAAAGAAAGGAGAGTTTCAAAAACATTTCCTTGAATTAATCAAAGCTATATATACATTAATTATCTGTCAGTAAATTGTGTGATGCAATAGGCAAGCCCAGGTTACCCCTTCCTAAGGATTTGTAAGTAAATTTTCTTAAATTCATGTATTCCAATAACTAACCTTTCATAAAAATGATAATCATGATGCTTTAAGATTTTCTTACTATTATAAAAAGTTAAAGTTGATTTAAATCAGTATTTTTGGAGCATAAACAAGTATGTAATACAGTGCTGTAATTTTCTCATTAATGTAATATAATACTCCTAACAGTAGTTTAAGCTGATTCTTTGTAGTTTTTCAAGTAATATGTTTAATACATATATATATGTAGCATTGGTCTGTTGGAAGTGCTCAGGTCATGCTTATATAGAACTGAATTGAACCAACCATATAGACATTGTTTTGTTTTATAGCATTATTGGGAATTGAACTCTTGCACTTCACACTGAGCCACATCCCTGGCCCTTTTTAAAATTTTATTTTATTTTGAGATAAGGCCATGCTAGATCTCTAAGTGGCCCCAATTGGGCCAAAACTTGCAATCCTCTTACCTCATCCTCCCAAAGTTCTGGGAATACAGGCATACATCACCACATCAGTTTAGTCATATAGATTGTTGACTATAACCTAGCATAATTTGTGCAAAGAAAGCAACCCAAACTTCAGGATAACTACTGCTGCTTCTGGTTCTTTTTTTTTTTTTCTTCAGGTTTTTCTTTTTTTTTAATCACTCCATGTTTGCAGTACATGACGGTTACCTTCATTGTGAAGAGTTGGGATCTAGGGATAGTGTAAAATCTAAGATGGCAGCTTTTGCAAAGTTCCATGCTTGCCTGAGTTGGCAAGGCAGCTAAAGGATAACTCTACAAGGGAAAGTTCAAGAAACTCACCGGTTTATACATTGTGGTCATCCACCAAGATCACAGAACAGAGGTGAGAGTTTGCTTTTGGTTTACAGACGCTGGACTGGGACTCACTGAGCCCAGCCAGTGCCACACACCACAAGGTGAGTTCCAGAATGCCAACGCAAACCCAGAAGGGTTTGGGACCATTGATCCCGGAGGCTGGGTGCCTGCCCAGCCCCCTTGGATAACTGGACTGGACTCCAGAGGTTTCACGGGTTTGAGTGTACTGCATCTAGTGACCTTCATTCAACAATGGGAACCAGACCAGCAGAAGGGGGAGCCAAGCCAGTGCTGCACGCCATGAGATGAGTTCTAGAATGACAATGCAAACCCTTCAGGGTTTGGGACCATTGATCCCAGCAGCTAGGTGCCTGCCCAGCCCCTTGGGTCATTGGACTAGTGTAAGAAACTGAAAGAACAAATAGGATACAAAACCTTAATAAATATTGTGAAAGGGCAAGAAACTGCTCAAAGAGGAAAAAATAACTCAGATAGGGAAAAAGAGAAAAAAAGGAAGAGAAAAGAACAAAGATATAAATTTGTATATATACACTTAAGATTACTAAAATGATTGTACTACTAATTCAATTAGTTCTTGAAACGAAACAGTTAACATCCATAGGATTAGATCAGTATTACAGGCACTTCCTGGGCCTGGTGCAGAGGTGCCCATTGTGAGTTCAGTGCTGAGATCCTGGAGCTGAGAGCACCTCCAGTTCCTGAGATCTCTTCTTACTGATGGCTGCAAAGAATTCTCAGATACCCGCAATCATAGCAATGGCTCCAGAGGTTTCACGAGCTTGAGTGGACTGCGCCCAGTGACCTTCATTCAACCAGGGGAGCCAAGCCCACCAAATGGGGAGCCAAGCCAGTGTAGCACTGCAAGGTAAAGCTTTGGAAAATTGCTGGAAACACGGACATACAGGAAAATGACAAAACGAAAGACCAAAATGCAATCTCAACCCCCAAGCCCATCCCAAGAAATAGGAGCCATGTACATAGAAGAAAATACTACATATACACCTGAAATATATGAAATGATATCAACTGAAATAAAGAACCAAGTATGGGAAGCTATGAGGGAACTCAAATCAGAAATATTCTCCCAGGTAAAAGAAGAAATGATAAAAGTAGTGAAAGAAATACTGAATGCATCCAACAAAGACACAGCTAAACAATTACAAGAACAAACCAAAATGATAGAATCCCTGAATGAACAGTTTAAGAGACAAACAGAATGCATTAAGCAGATTCAAAGAGATATACAGGAAATCAAAAACTCTAATGAAAGTTGCAAAAACTGTCTCAACGAAAGTGAAGATAGAATCTCAGACCTCAAAGATAAGATTGCAGCTAGTGAACAGGAAAGGAAAGATCTTTAAACAATAACAATAAATCAAGAAATAACAATTCAACAGCTGCAAGGTGATGCAAAGAAAAACAATATAAGATTAATAGGGATAAAAGAAAAAGAATGGGAAAACTAAAGATATCAAGAGGCTATTTACAGAAGTAATACCTGATAATTTCCCAAACATGATGAATATGGAAACTGACATACAGATTAGTGAGGCTTATAGAATTCCAAATTAGCCATAACCAAAACAAAACTACACCCAGACATATAATTATCACCATCCCAGAAATCCAACATAAGAACAAAATATTAAAAGCTGTTAGAGAGAAAAGACAGGTCACCTATAAAGAAAAGCCTATCAGAATCACAGCAGACTTCTCAAAACAAACAATGAAGTCAAGAAGAGCATGGAGTGAAGTTTTTCAGATCCTTAAAGAAAACAACTTCCAACCCAGAATGATGTACCCTGAAAAACTGTCTTTCAAAATGGATGGAGAAATAAGATACTTCCATGATAAAGAACAGCTGAAGAACTTCATGATCACCAAACCAAACCTACAAAGAATACTGAAAGACATTCTAGATGCACATAGGAAAGAACCACTAAGCAAGACAGACAATTAAACAGAATGGAAAGCTAAGATACAATATCAGAAAGATAACATGTCAACAATAAAACAATATATGAGAGTTATAACCATTAATGTAAATGGCCTCAATTCACCAATTAAAAGAAACAGACTGGTAGAATGGATCAAGAAACAACATCAAACCATATGCTGTCTACAAGAAACCCATCTAACCCAAAAGGAAACTCATAGAATGAAAGTCAAAGGATGGAAAACAATACTCCATGCAACAGGAACTCAAAAAAAAGCAGGAGTAGCTATTCTGTGAAGCTATGCAGACCATGTGAACTTCAAACCAAGAATGGTCCAAAGAGACAAAGAAGGTCACTACATACTAGTTAGGGGAAAACTGCAAAAGGAAGAGATTACAATCTTAAAATATATATGCACCAAATTCCAGAGCACCCAACTACACAAAGCGGTCCTCAGAGGAAAATTTATTGCACTGAGTTCCCACATTAGGAAAACAGAACAAGCACAAATAAGCAACCTGATATTACACCTGAAACATCTAGAAAAACAAGAGCAAGCCAAGCCCAAAGCCAAAAGAAGGGAGGAAAGTATAAAGATCAGAGCAGAAATTAATGCAATAGAGGCTAACAAAACAATTCAAAGAATCAATGAATCAAAGAGTTGGTTCTTGGAAAGAATAAATAAAATTGACAAGCCCTTAGCCAACCTTATTTAAAAAAGGAAAGAAAAGACTCAAATTCATGCAATACAGAATGAAAAAGGAGAAATCACTACCAACCCTGTGGAAATACAGAAGATCATCAAAAACTATTTCAAAGACCTCTATTCTGATAGATTCGATAACACAGAAGAAATGGACAGATTCCTAGAAACATACAAACCACCAAAGTTGGATCAAGAAGATGTAAAACTGCTGAATAACCCAATTTCTATGAATGAAATTGAAAATGTAATCAAGTCTCTACCAACAAAGAAGATCCCAGGCCCAGATGGATTCACTGTGGAATTCTACAAGAAATACAAAGAAGACTTAATCCCAACACTCCTCAAACGCTTCAATGAAACTGAAAGGGAAGCAATTCTCCCTAAGTCATTCCTGGAAGCAAATATCACTCTAGTACCAAAACCTGAGAAAGACCCAACTAAAAAAGAGAACTACAGGCCAATCTTTCTAATGAACATAGATGCAAAATTCTCAATAAAATATTGGCAAACAGGATGCAGGAAATCATCAAGAAGATTATACACCATGACCAAGTAGGATTCATCCCAGGCATGCAGGGATGGTTCAACATACGTAAATCAATAAATGTAATCCACCATATCAATAGAGCCAAAAGCAAGAATCACATGATCATTTCTATAGATGCAGAAAAAGCTTTTGACAATATCCAATACCCATTCATGATAGGAACCTTACAGAGAATTGAAATAGATGGTCTTTACCTTAATATGATAAAGGCCATCTATGATAAACCAACTGCCAGTGTCATATTAAATGGCCAAAAACGGAAAGCCTTTAACTTAAAATCTGGCACAAGACAAGGATGTCCATTATCACTGCTCCTATTCAATATAGTACTGGAAATACTAGCCAGAGTGATTAAACAAGAGAGGGAAATAAAAGGAGTAAAGATAGGAAAAGAAGTTAAATTACCATTATTTGCAGATGACATAATACTCTACATAGAAGACCCCCAAACTGCTGTTGAAAGTCTCCTAGATATAATAAATAAATTCAGCAAAATAGCTGGATACAAAGTCAATACTCAAAAGTCAATAGCCTTCTTATACATTAACAACAAAATCACTGAGAAATAAGAGAAGCCACACCCTTTACACTAGCACCCCAAAAAGTGAAATACTTAGGAATTAATCTAATGAAAGATGTAAAACAGTTGTACAGAGAAAATTATAATACCCTGAAAGAAGAAATCGAAGAGAACCTCAGAAAATGTAAAGACATCCCTTGTTCATGGATAGGAAGAATAAATATTGTAAAAATGGCCATTCTCCCAAAACTGTTACACACATTCAATACAATCCCAATGAAAATACCACTAGCATACCTCATAGATCTAGAGAAATCACACCTAAAATTCATCTGGAACCAGAAAAGGCCTAGAACAGCAAAGGCAATTCTAAGCAGCAAAGCCAAGGCAAGAGGCATCACAATCCCTGACTTGAAGTTATACTACAAAACAATTGTAATAAAATCAACATGATATTGGAATAAAAACAGACCTGAAAATCAATGGAATAGATTAGAAGATACATCTACAAACACACTCAATCACCTTATCTTTGATAAAGGGGCCAAGCATGTTCACTGGAAGAACGACAGTCTCTTGAATAAATGGAGCTGGAAAAATTGGCTATCCATATGCTGAAAACTAAAATTAGGCCCTTACCTATCACCATGTACTAAACTAAAGTCTAAATGGATCAAAGATCTAAATATTAAAACAGAAACACTAAATCTGTTGCAAGACACAGTAGGTAAAAATCTTGAAGACATAGGGGTATGTAGAGATTTCATGAACAAGAACCAAACTGCATGGGAAATACTTCCCAGAATCAATAACTGGGATCATATCTTATTAAAGAGTTTCTGCACATCCAAAGAAATCTCCAGCAGAGTGAAAAGAAAACCTACAAACTGGGAAAAAAATCTTACTGAATTGTCCCTCAGACAAAGGACTTCTGTCTAGAACTTATAAAGAATTTTTAAAAATCAGACCCCTGAAATTCAAAGACCCAATCCAAAAATGGGCATCTGAGATGAATACACAGTTCTCAGATGAAGAAATATGAATTGCAAATAAATATATGAAAAAATGTTCATCATCATTGATCATTAGAGTAATGCAAATTAAAACCACACTTAGATACCATCTCACTCCAGAAAGGATGGCCAGGTCAACAAAACTACCAACAAATGCTGGAGAGGCTGTGAGGGAAAAGAAACTCTTCTGCACTGTTGGTAGGAGTGTAGACTGGTGCAACCACTATGGAGGTCAATCTGGAGATTCCTCAAAAAGCTGGGAATGGAGGTCCCATTTGACCCAGCTATTCCACTCTTAGGCATATTCCCAGAAGATCTGAAAACATCTTGCCAAAGTGATATATGTGCACCCATGTTTATAGTAGCACAATTTGTAATAGCCAGATCTTGGAAACAACCTAAGTGCCCATCAACCGAGGAATGGATAAAAAAATTGTGGTACTTTTATACAATGGAGTACTACTCAGCTATAAAGAATGATCACATTGAGATATTTATAAATAAATGGATGCATCTTGAATCTATACTCATAAGTGAAATAAATCAAACCCATATGTATAACTACCATATAGTCTCCCTAGTGTAAGAAATGATAAGAGTGCAGAAGATTTTATGGAAATCATGGTTCACCACTATACTTCTTTGATGTTTTATGTCTTCATCCATTGGTTCGAATGGTTTTATTCTGTTTTGTTTGATCTTAATATATGTGATCATATGAATAGTTACTTTGAAGATAAGACAGTATGATAGCCAGTGTTGATTTAATATCATCTTGCTCTGAAGTCCTACCATGCTTTTGTTTTTCTATTACCATTGGTTCTATCACATTGTGTGTTATTGGGTTTTAATATGTATGATAGTAAAAACAAAATTTTTATGGAAAATGAGATAATATAGCAGCCATTGTTCATCTTCGGTTATTTTGTTCAGAATGGAATACTTCCATTCTCTTGAGTTGTTTTACTCTACTTTGTTATGTTTGACACTGTTGTGTATAAAGCTAAGCTCAACTATTTCAAAGAAAGAGACATTATGATAGCTACTGTTAATATCCAATTGTCTTGTTGTGAAGTGCTGTGTTGCTTACATTGTTCTGTCCTGATCTGCTTAGATCTGTCCTCTTTTGTTTTATTCTCTTTAAAATAAAAAAAGAGAGTTGGTGCATGTACATAACACATCTGAATTCTTTTATCCCCTTCACCACCTCTCCTTCCCCCTGCAGCTGTTTCTTATGCACAATTACTTAAATGTCTAAAGCTCTTCTACTGGTCCCTAAATTATAAGACAAGAAATTTATCAATACAGTGGTTAGCAAACTCAGTTCTCTTTACTGAGCTAGATGAGGAAGGAATCAATTTCCCCATAAGGTCAAGATTGACCCTAACCACTGAGTTTGATTTGGCTCCCATCCAACTCAGTGTATGACTCTGGGGAAGATGCTATGGTTGTGATCATCATCCTATGCAGAGTTCAGGAACAGAAGCAAAACTTTAAGAATGCTTCCAGGTGTGAAGTGGTACTTTAATTCAATTCATGTAAAAGAAAAAGAAAATAGCACTGCAAAAAATTGTGTTTGACATCTAGAAATCAAATATCTCTCAAAGTGAGTCTGATTCATACACTTATGATATAAAACTACTTTATTTATCTAATATTTAATTTTCTTAGGAGAAGCTAAAGGTGAAGATATTCCCCATCTAAAGAGTGTTTTATATTACCTTTGCACACTATTAAGCAACCAAAATTATTTTTGTCAGCTTATCAATATTTTAAACACCTCTTGTCTTCTTGGTCTTTATCCAAATGTTTGTTTTTTCTTATTGTGTTCACTCCATGAGCATGGTAATCCTGAAACATTCATCTATCTTTGGACTCAGGACATGAATTAATGATAGATGTATCAACAGTGTTTTCTACAAGAGAGAAAATAGCTCATGCTGGTTGGATTATTTAGGCAATTATAACAAAAAAGACAGCATTTACCAAGCATTTGTCATGTACCAAGCACTGACTTCCACAGGTATTATGTCATTTTAAACTTCATAGAAAAGAATAAAATTGAGTCTTTGAAAGGTTGTTGATTTGTTAGAAAATAAGCTAGGATTCAAACCCAGAGCTGACTTAAATACTGACTCCTTGGTATTCATGATTACAAGAGCAAATGATTAAATTTTAAAGCATATACAGCATATAAGTGATATTATTTCCATGCTCAAAGCTATAAATGTAGATGACAGAGAATTAAAAGGAAAAGATGTTTAAAAACACTAATAAAATGTTAAACTTCTGGCACAATTAATCAAGAAGAGAGAAAGCATGAAAAACTTTAATTTTAAAAAAGGTTATATAACTGGAGCTACAGCAGAGATGCTGGAGACAAAATGAGGGCTTCTGCTTATGGGAGTAACAAGATATGTACTTTAGCTCTTTAAAAAAACGAACAGCATTGATAACCATATTTCTAGGTTATTGTTGGATTGTTAAACAGATCTGTTTGCACTCTCACTGCTAGAGTGTCCACTTTGTGTGCTTTAATTTTGTAACTTGAAAAACTTTCTAAAAAATCAATATGTAATTTATCAACTAGTGATTTCTTATTGTTTATCTTTTTTGTTTTTTTTTAAATTCTGTAATATTTCTATCCTTTTTCTGTTTTTTTCTCTTTAAATAAAAAAATTTTTAAAAAACAACAGAAGGATAGCATGGCAGAGATAAACCAGTGTATGCTGGTTGTAACCATTATTGTAGATGGCTTCAATTCAGCAATAAAAAGAAACACTGGGAGAGTAGATCAACAGGGGAGAAAACACCTAGGAGGAGAAGGTGGTAATCAATGTTATTGGTTTTATTCTGTTTTGTTTTGATTTTATTATGTGTGATGGTATGAACAGCTATTTGAAAAAATGGGCCATTATAGTAACCATTTCCTGTTATCTGACTTTGAAGTCTTGCAATGCTTTCATTCTTTTGTTTTGATTGATTTTAGTCAGTTTTCTATTACTTGATTTCATTGTGTATGAGGTTATGGACAGCTTGAAGAAAACAAGAGACATTATGATAGCCATTGTTGATTTCCCATTGTTTTGCTTTGAAGTCCCATAATGCTTTCATTCTTTTGTTTTGATTGGTTTTATACTATTCTGTTTTGTTCAACGTGTGACAGTATGGACAACTATTTCAAAGAAAACACAGTAGCCACTTTTGATTTCCAGTACCAAATTTTTATGGTAGGCATTGCTGATTTTTGGTTGTCTTGTTGTGAAGTTCTGTGTTGCTTGCATTGTTCTGTTCTCATTTGCTTTGTTCTGTTTTGTTTTGTGTTATTCTCTTTAAAATAAAATAAAAAAAAGAAGAGCCAGGTGGCTGAGCAAGAAAGCAACTTGTCTCCCTTCCTGGTGTGAGCCAGGAAGAGAATCAGTCACTGTCTCCCATGAGCCTACTGGCACACAGGCTGAGAATCAAACATCCCAACCTCTCCATAGCAACTGAATGCAGAGGTATAAGCATCTCTTGGAAGGATGACCATGTGCAATATAACAAATATAGGCGATTTTCTTCTATCTTCTGTTTGAAGGCAAATGTTTTTACTGTTTTGCTTTGCTCTGATTAATTGTTTTGCTCTATTCAATATTCTCTTTCAATTGGTTTTATAATGTTCTGTTTTTGGTTTGATTACACTATACCTGATTGAATGGACAACTATTTTGAAGATAACAACATATACTATGGGTACCTATTATTGTTACCCTGGAATCCTGCTGTGAAGTTCTATACCAATTTCACTGCATCGTCTCAATTGGCTTTGTTCTGTCTTGTTCTGTTGTATTTTACTACCTTCAAAATAAATTTTTTTAAAAAAATTAGAAAGAAAAAAAACACAACAAAAATAGGAACACTAACACCCATGAGAAATGGAGACAAGAAACAAAGAGCAAATATGGAGTTACCTGAACATACGGTTTAACAAAAATTTTGAACATACACAAAATAAGGCAATGGTACAATAAACCTTGAAGGAAGCTGGGACCTACACACTGAGGAGATGGCAGGACTATATTTCGTGGCATTCCTGAGGTGACATGATGAAGCCAGTTTTGGGAATTTATAAAAAGAACCCAACACTGCTTCAGAGTAAAAGGAAGGAAAGGTTTATTTAGCTCACAGTTTGTGGAGGTTCCAGTCCATAATCAGCTGGATCCAAATCAGTGTGGCATCACACAGGAGCAACTGTTCAAGGTAGCAAAAGACTACAAAAGCAACAAGAGTGAAAGAAAGGAGAGCAAACCCCTTCTCCTCCTTTATATTGGAAGCAGGCTACCTGTCCCTCAGGATAGGTGTAGCAATCACAAAGACTCCATGCCCTTCTCTTGCACAGGTACAAGATGTTTACATAGTGAGAAACCTGGCCCCTATTGAATCACTTAGTTAAACTTCTAAACTCAAGTTGACACAATGTATCAACCATTACAGTCCACTGCTAACAAATGTTGGCCAGGCTGTGAGGAAAAAAGAACACTTCTCCACTATTACTGGGAGTGTAGATAGGGGCAACAACTGAGAAAATCAGTGTGGAGACTTCAAAAAACTAGGATAGGAGGTCTCATCCAATCCAGCTATTCCTCTTCTGGGTATTTTCCCAGATTTTAAAACATCATACCAGAACAATATATGTGCACTCACATTTGTAGCAGAACAATTTGTAATAGCTAAATCTTTGAAACAACTCAAATCCCCATCAACCATGGTATGGATAAAAAAAATATGATAATTTTATACAATAGAATACTACTCAGCTATAAGGATAAATTCAAGGCTTTTGTAGAAATGGATGTGGTCTTTTTTTATACAACTGAGTACTATTCAGTCATAAAAAAGGATAAATTGGAGACTTTCATAAGTAAGTGGATGCAACTTTTTATGGATGCATACTCATAAATGAAATAAACCAGATTCGCATGTGTAAATGTGAGAAGCTGAAAGAGTAAATAAGATAAATACATGATAGATATTGTAAAATGGGAAGAAGCTTCAAAAGGAAAGAGAAACTGGGATGAGCAAATGGAGAAAAGAAGGAAGGAGTAGTTAAAATAGTTATACTACTAATTTCTCTTAGTTTACTGAAAAGAAATGTTTGTACTAATGTTATGGGACAGTTAAATGCCAGCATCTTGTAGTTTGAGTAACCAATTTAAAGATAATGATATATAGGTGCTTCAATCACTTTACCCTCTTAACTTGTTTTGAAATTATTTTTCTTTTTAAAATAAGAAAATCAAGTCAGCTTAGTACTAACAAAATAGCACCTACACAAAACTAAGAGCTAATTTAAACCATGCAGCTAGTTTTAAGCTTAGAAATGTATCGGCAAACATGAGAAAGAGCATAAAAAGTTAGGATAAGAATCTTTCCTCCCAGGAAAGAAACTTCTAGGCAGAATGTGTTACTCTAGTTGACAGCTGTTTCCTAGCACCTGGCTGGACTTGGAAGAACTTAAAAATTCAGAGTAACCAATTTCCTTTTAAGTTGGCTTCCTATAGCTTGGACTGATTTTTTGCAAACTCAACATTACAAAGCCTCTCAAGCACTAATTATCAACATAAGACCAAAACAAAGAAAGTATCCAGGAACTCCACTTTTGGAGTCCCTTCCTGGAAACCGGGAACTATTTTTCTTTTTATTATCTCCAATAAACAGTCTCTTAAATTTTCTTAGTTTTTTAAAGTTTTTCTTAAGAGCAGAATATATTTATTGAGAGAAAGCTTCTAAGAGAGAGAGAGACAAGGGGTTCTGAATGCATTGCCAAAGACCCCACCTTTTCTTGGGACTTTATAAAACAAAACCATGAAGTGAGGTGGGTCCAAAATGGGAGCTCACAAGGTGGGCATAAGGTGGGATAGAATTTGGTCAACCAATAAGATTAGTTGCACAGGCAAAATTTATTAAATCAGGGACAATGGGAAAGTGAATCATGTAGCAAGCAGGCGTGAATACAGAACAGTTACTCTTCCTGACTGGAGGAGTCAATGGCAAATAAACAAGTATGTTTGGGTTAAATAATAGAATTAATAGGATAATTATGAGTACAGTTAACAAAAATTTCCACCATGAGGAGCTATTAAATTCACATAGGGAGGATAAGGATAAAGTCCAGGGAATTCTAGAGTCTGACATGTCATTGACTTGTGTCATCTAATATCCTGAACAGCTATTGAGATATTAGCAAAAGAATCAGGAATATATACACAATTAGTTTTTACAATTGCACAAGTATCTTCTGTGTCTAATTCCAATATCTAATTCCATCTGACTCTGAAGGATTGTCTATTCTATGAATTTTACTTTTTTATCTAGGAAAGAGACCAACTGCAGTGTCATATAAGGCCTATTGAGTATAGTTAGTTAAGGCCTCAATATGTGTTCCTTTCTGGACAAGATCTGATAGACCTCAGTAAAAGGAATCTAACACATTAACTATTGGTTTTATCTGTATGATGCCTTGTGTTTGGCACCTTTTACTCAACAACAAATTTTAATCAAATCATATATAATCAAAGTTTGTGTACAAAGCATGTATAATCAAAGCATGGGCATTAGAGCTGAAAGGTAAGTTTAGAAAATGTTTCCAAGGAAAATAGTTGTAACCCATCGACACCTAGGTCACTTTATTGATGAAGTCTGACATTTTGTCATAAATCTCTCTAGCTTTAGTTATGATTATTTCTAAATTTAATAACTTATGAAAACCAGGTTAATATGTTATTTTGACAAATGAAAAACTCTTAAGTTTTTATACATAAACAACAATATGTACTGTGTTTGTAAAAAACAGTCCTAGCAGCATTTTGATTAGTTGGCAGCCTGGATATAGATTACAGTATTTAGGCAGGATAAAATCTCTCCAGGATTGGAGTCAGGCTTTTAGGAATAACTAAAAGGAATGAGGGAAGTTATCTCAGTTACAGTTTTTTTTTTTATTTTACAGAGGGTAAAATTAAACACAACAAAACAGAACATTAGAAAGCAATGTAAGAGACATAAATTTCAAAGCAACACAACCAGAGATCTTCACTATCTATTATATTGTCTCTTGTTTTCTTCCAAATAGCTGTCCATATCTTCACACACAGTGAATTCATACAAAACAACATAGTATAAAACTGATCCAAACAGGATGATGAAGCCATTTTAGGTCTTCAAGACCAGACAATAGGGAAGTCAACAATGGCTATCATAGTGTCTCTTGTTCTCTTCAAAATAGCTGTGCATACCTTCACGTATGTTGAAATTAAACAAAACAAAACAGACAAAAATTGCTCTGAATAAAGAATAATAGTATTTCTGGACTTCACATCATGACAGTATGGAATCAGCACTGGGAACTATAGTAACTCTTTTTCTTCAAAGTAGTTGTTCATTTCATCTTGCATTATATAATCAGTTCTCATAAACTGTTTATAAGTTCTATGCATGCCTGAGTCTGTACATGTGTATTTATCCTTTCTGTATTGGAGGGGAAAACAAAACAAAACAAGACAAAATGAAACAAATTCCTCAAAAAACATGAAACAAAAAAGTCATAAAAAAACAAAAGTACAAGGTGACTTACAATGGTTACTATGGTGTCTCTATCTTCAATAGAATTGTCTATATCATCAGGCATAGTATAATTGAATATAGCAGTACATAACAATATTAATAAAAATGAAACATTGGAGACATTATAAGACTTCAAAAGCAGGTAATAATCAAACCAGGGTGGGTATCCTAGTGAATCTTATCATCTTCAGTGTAGTTCCTCTACTCTCAGACTTGATACTATCAAGCATACCATATTTGAATAAAATCAGTCAATACAAAACAGCAATCTAACAAACCAGATTCAAATAAGATCAGTCATAAGACAGTGTAAGTTACACAGGGCTTCAGATTAAGTTAATAGGAAATTAAGGATATGTACCATAATATATCCTGCTATTTTCAGGATAACTGTCTAGTACCCTCATATCTAGTACAAGTAGACAAACTGGAACAGAATATAATCCATCTAAACAGAGCAGTGAAAGTAATGTGGATTTTAAATCCTGATACACTATTAACAATATCCTCTGCCATCCTTTTTGAGACAATTCCTCCCCTTTCACTCCCATAGGGTACATTGAACATTTTGGGTCCCACCAACTCCCTCAGTTTTTTGATTGGAGGGGCAACCTGCTATTTACCTAAGAGGCTCCAAACCTTCTCACTCTTGGACTTGATCTTGAGTTATATTCCTTTACCTACAAAAGCCTCAAGGTTTTCCTTCCTTATAACTGAGTAGTTCTCTACTGCACAGAAGTATCATGTCTTTCCAACCTATCTTCAGGTGCTGGTCAAGTTGTCCCTATCTCTCTCTGGTTCTCTGTCACATAGAGCATTGTTTTCTCATCTCTGATTTTCAGTCCATAAACTCTCTTTCAGGTTAATTATATTTCCTATACAGAGCATCTCAATGGGCCCTATCTCCTGATGTACTCCGCCTGTGTTTCTTCTTGTTAGTGTATTAAGATTATATGTTAGAGAATATATCTATGTTAGAGATTATAACCAATTTTCTCTGCCTCATTTCTACTATGCTATTTTTCTGCCATTGGTTGTCTACTTTTTTCCTTCATTCCACTGTCTGCCCAATTTATTGAGGCCTCTTGGCCCCTGTTCCTGAAATCCTGGTATTTTTTTCTCTCTCTCTAGAATGTCCTTCAGTATTTTTTGTAGGGTTGGATTGGTGGTCACAAATTCCCCCCAGTTTTTATTTGCCATGGAAGCATCTCCATTAATTTTGAGAGACAGTTTTTCAGGGTACATCAATCTGGGTTGGAGGTTATTTTCTTTCAGGGCTTGGAATACTTTGCTCCAAGCTCTTCTTGATTTGACAGTTTGTATCAAGAAGTCTGCCATGATTTTGATGGGTTTTCCTTTATAAGTGATCTGTTTCTTTTCTCTGACAGATTTTAATATTCTGTTCTTGTGATGAATTTCTGGGATCTTGATTATTATATGTCTGGGTGTAGCTCTGTTTTGGTTGTAGCTGGCTGGAATTCTGTATGCCTCATACATCTGAATATCATTTCCTTTTCCTATGCTTGGGAAGTTTTCCTTAATTATTTCTGTGAACAGCCTTTGTATTTCCTTTGTGTTTACTCCTGCTTCTTCACTCACATTTTTTATTCTTAAGTTATAGATCCTCTTGTCATATTCTAGCCTTTGTATTGTTACTGCCTGTTTCCTTGTTATTTTTAAGAGATCTTTCCTTTTGTGATCACACATTGAAAACCTATCTTCAAGTTTTGTTAATCTATCTCTATTTTCTCTCAGTGAGTTTTTCCAGCTTTTGATGGAGTTTTTAATTTTCTGGTAATCTCTTTGAATCTGTCTATTGTATTCTAGATTTTCTTTATATTCTTCATTGAATGTTTCTCTCCTTTTTTTGTGTTCCTCCATTCTTCCATATGTGTCTTCTTGAGAGGTGCTTAGCATTTCTTTTATTAATCTTCTTATATCTTGCTTTACCTGTATTAATTTTCGGTTTTGAGCTCATCTATGATGTCACAAAGATATCTTTTTATGTCAGCTGATGCCATGTCTGATATTGCATGTTTGCTGCCCTCAATCTGTATTTACCTTTCCTGGATCAATATTTGCAGGGTTGGGGACTGGTGGCTTTTTCTTATTTCTTTCTCTTGTCATAGTTTTGGTTTCTTCCATACAGGTGTATAATGGAGGTGCCAGCCCCTTTCCTTGTTGGTTATGGTTCTTCTGAAGTATGCTGGCTAGGGATTTCTGCCCTCTCCACTTTGGTGTTGGTCATTAGGGTGCAAGCAGGCAGTGTAGGTTGGCCCCTACCCTCTGAGCTGGTCAACCAGTGGGGACCTTCACCATGTTAGTGTGTGTCATGTGAACAGAAACAGTTTGGGACAACTTAAGGGACAATTTTGTCCCTGGCTATTGGGTCCCAGCCAGGGGTGTGACCCAGACCAAGCAGATCCCACCAATCTGCTCTGGGCAGAGAGCAACCAACTGAGGTCATTGCCATTTCTTGTTCAGGCCCATCCTGCACCATTCCAATATGTTGTCCAGTCAGTCACCCCCTTTCCCAGGGAGGGAGGGTCAAATTTCAAGCACTCACTGTGGGTTAGTGCAGGTCTCCACGACTGCTCTATTCTCTGTTGGGCTCACCAACCCCTGACTTCAGCGCAACTGCAGCTCCAGGCAGCGAGTGCGCCAGGACTGGGAGTTTGGGCCTCTCCAGCAAGAGCATCATGGCCACAAATCTGAGCTGCTCCAATGGTAGCCCCATGACCATGCATTTGACCAACTCTTTTCCCCTAAGTTTCTTCCTGGGTCGAGAGGGTCCATCTCCCTCTGTCTGCTGCTCTCCAGGATGTTTTATTCTGGCAACTGAGTTGTTTCTTTCAGGGATGCTCTGTATTTTGCTGCTTACTGATCTGCCATCTTTAGCTGCCCTTCATTTACAGTTTAAACAACATATATTTTGGTGGTTTATTAGGTACAATGCCTGGAAGGAAGACCAGAGTTGAGAAGGAAAAGAGATATGTATCAATGTCCAACAATAAGCTGTTTTTACCTCTTGTCTGATTATTCAGGGCTCCTCCTCCACAGAGATGACAGGTAGAGATAACAGACTGGCAAGAGGGAGGAGATGAGTGCCCTGAGGCAATTTAGTCCTCCTGGAACACCTGGGGAGATAATGTGAGCTCTAGGGCCTCTGCCTTAGAGTGTAATTTTGTTTCCAATGGCAGCCTTACAGCCAGGGCATGGCTTGGGAGGTCTCCTAAGGCAGTCTCTCTTAAGGTGGCCTGGCTTTCCACAGTAGTAGCAGCTTGGTCTAGTCCTTGAGTTCTTGGAGCCCCAAGAATCAAACTTAAGGTCTGTTTCTTTTAAAGCCACAACAAAGGCAGTCACTTTTTTGTCTGTTTTCTCTCTTTGGCTTTCTCCAAGTCCTGATTATAGAACACTAAGGAGGCAGTTTTTACTAAAGTATCAGGTGAACTCTCTGGAGCAAAAGCCAACTTTTGTAGTTTTTTCCAATGTCTGAAACTGACTGGGTAATAAAATTATCTTTAGGAATAATTTGTCCCTCTCTTGAATCAGGATCTAAGGAAGTATATTTTATGAGTGCCTCTAATAAACAATCTAAGAAGTCAGGGGGTTTTCATCTTTCTCCTGAAATATAGCTGACCATTTTAAATAACTAGATTTTTGTCCTTCTTGGACCTTTAAGAATATACACTTGAAAATGTCTCTTGCTCCAATCTCCAGTCTTGCTGGGATCTTGGGTAGGAGCTGCTTGTGCACCAGTGAGAATTGGTAGTTCCCCTGGCTATCTTTCTTCTGGTCTTTTAAAATTAACAATATGATACTTATCTGAAATGCAATAGCAACTTGTAATGTTGCTTTCTCTTACTGGAAGTTAATGTTGGATTAAAAATTAACTTTACATCTTTCCAGCCTAGCGTATAGGTCTGAGTAAGTCCCCTAAAAACACTAATGTACTTATCAGAGTCATCTGAAAATTTGCCTAGTTCTAGCTTAATTTGTTTTATGTCACTAAGAGACAGACCTATTAATGGGGAGTCGTATCATAAGTCTCATAAATCTCATATCTTGAGTATAAATAAGAATTATTTTGAAAATGTTAAAAAAAAACTTGAACATGAAACAATTCTAACCATTTTCCTCTTTGTTACAGCATGATTTTAGTTATAAAAGAACATCATAATTAATACTTCCCTCTGTATTCCATTTTGGCTTTAGGGGTAGATAGGTCATATGCACATGTGCAGAAAAATATTAAAGACTGTTTTTAACATGGAGGGGTCGAACATCTTCCAGTGCTTAAGAATGCATTCCAAAGGAGTAAGGGACTTTGCACTGAGCTGTCAATGTCTGTAATGTAAAAAGCCCTAAGGGTATGAGACTTTGACCTTGAGCTATCTTTCTATACAAAAAAAAAAGGAAATAATTAGATGTCCATTCTTATTCCTATTTGATAAATGTCCCCAAGGCATCTCTCAGGTTGATTATACTCCAGGGCAGGTGGATGCCCTCTGGAGAGAGTAGTTCAAGATAAATTCAGCCAGTCTATCCATCCTCAAACTGGCACACAATCTTATCTTCCATAAGCTTGTGAACTTTGTTTCCATAAGCCTCATTTTTGACAAGAATGCTTATAGAAGGAAGCATAATTTTATAATAAATTATTGCTTTTTGTTTAGTGCAAAAATGTGAGCACTTCCCTGGATTTCCTTGTGAAGAACATTCCCTCAGAAATAGCTGAAATAGTAAACCAGCTGCTGGAAAATTTGCAAACATCGCACTAAATCCAGCACCCTAGCGACAAGTCCAGTAATTAATCATACAGTGACTGAAATGGTGCCTCCACTCCATAAAACAGTACTGCACCACAGATTTGTTGGTGAGTCAGCACTCAGTGTCCCCACTGCTCTCCTGAGATGAATCTGTACTGATTCTTGCAGTAGCTGTAATATGAGTTTGCTTGGCACTAGTCAAGGATAATGAATTTGCGGAACTCCACCCTGCCCTTGGGCAAAGTCTCCAAGGCATTTGTGTTTTCTAGCCAATTACCTAGGCAATCTTTCCTAACAGAGGGAGATGGCTATGCTTTATTCAAAGCTCCCAGGTTATATATATTTATCATCTATCAGTTACATTTTACAAGTTCATAGAGGCACATCAGTTTTTTATGCACACACAAAAAAGGTAAATAAAATCTCTCTTTTTTTCTCTTAGTTAACATATGTAAGGCACAAATGCAAATCATTCCCTACTTATTTATTTGAAATGTCAACAGTTCCTGCAGGCTGCCTTAGCCTAATTGCCTAGAAAGTTTGGGGAACATCTTTAGTTTACTAGCAGGGAGATACAAATATATAGGTAAGTGGAGATTTTCTGTGATCTCAAGCCAGTTTGCACTGAGCAGTCTTTGGGTGTCCACCAGAGAGTCACCTTCATCAAGAGTCCTCAGTTTTTCTCAGTTTCTATTGACCCAATAACCAGAGATCAGTCTTCAGGAAAGAATCCAGCTGTCTGTCTGGTCAACATTCCATTGGCCATTGGCACCACCAAAGAGATGCTGGGGAAACCTGTGCTCTGCTTTTAGGAGTTGCAGCTGCTATAGGAGTCATTATTTAGCTGTCAGAGTAACCACTGTCTGTCAAAGTTCTATAAAGGATAGTTAAAAGCCTGGGCAAGATCATTACCTAGTGTTTTATAAGTTAACATTAAAGGTTTTAAAGTCTATAACTTGAAAGTTTGGAGATCCTCCTTAGTCTGAGTGTGTTTGGGTTCCATAAGTGTGTTGCTTTTGGAAATAGCTCCTTCTGGTCTCACCCAGAAGTCAGTTTTTTTCACTGTCTTAGGTTGAGTGTCTAGAGGAGACTTGCCCATAACACTAAGCTGGGACATGGCTTTTATATGTGCTCCCCTGGATGGGCAAAAGTCCAATGTCTCATCTGACCCAGAGACAGAGTTTGTGTCCTTCATCTAATATGACTTCTCTGTCTTCAGCATTGGCAAATGCTTATTTTTATGGATTTGGTAGGAGAAAAAGGTTCAAACAGTATAGAGTTCTTTCTAATTTTACATGCCTCTAAGTGGGAGGAAAAGGGTAGAAGTAAAGCCAAAGAAAGGAAACTGAAGCAAAACAGGCTTGACATTTCCTCTAGAGTGTAGAGGAAGATCAGAGCCAGTCTGTCTCAGTGAAGACTGTCCTCCTGATACAGGGGAATGTAATGCCCAACCTCCTATGTCCACGAGTTTGTGTTCTCTAAAATTGAAGAATGAATTTTAGGAAGAATGGAGGTGAAGAGTAGAATATATTTATTGAGAGAAAGAAGGCTTCTGTCTGAAGGGAGACAGAAGGAGGTCCCGAGTGGGTTGCCCAGGACTCTGTCTTTTCCAAGGACTTTGATAGAGTAAAACTATGGGTTCAAAGTTGGGGGAGACTGGGAACTCACAAAGCAGATGGGCATAAAGTGGGACACAACTATAGTTAGCCAATAACATCAATAGTTCAGGTAAAATTGATTACATTAGGGACAAATAGGAAAGCAAGTCATGTAGGAAGCAGGCATTCTTGGAGCTGTGACCTTTCCCCTAGGGGGAGGGGATAGTGACACCAGAGGATAGGAACTAATTAGAATATCAGTCCCTAGGATGTGGATGCATTTGTTTGATCCTTTGTCTTGAGGCCTGGCCCACAGCAGGAGGTGTCTATCTCCCCCATAGTTGCAAGGAATATTAAATGGCATCCCAGTTGCTACATGATAATAAAAATAGAGCTAATTTAAGTATGGATCTAAGAAATGTTAAATATTGATGAATAATAAACAAAAAGATAGATATGCAAATCTGTCAAAATTACTGGACATGCATGAGAACAACAGGTTCCAATGATTAGGTCCTTTACATAAACTAACTCCAATCCTAACATTTGTGTTCAATGGAGGCTTCTAGGAGGAAGTAACATCTGTGTTGGCTCAGAAAGGAGTAAGAATCATCCACAAAGACAAAAGGAGAAAGATCCAGGTATAGGACACAGGTAACACAGTAGGAAGGAGTGAACAATGACTATAAAAAAGCAGTTTTATCCTAAAGACTAAAGGGAGCTATTATTTCTACATAGAAATGCCACAACCTAATATCTGTTTTAGGCATTGGTGTGGAACAGCAAAAATGAATGATAGGCATTGAAGTGGAGGAGGAGAAGCAGACAGCTGATAATGTCCTTTCTGCAACCTGGAATCAAGACAACTGGAAAACAACTACTCAGGAGAAGAAAGAAAATAGTTCTGGTAAACTAGGAAGAGGCAACACAAAGGCTAAAAATCACACACACAGAGAGAAAGAGAGAGAGAGAAAAGCAATGAAAGAAAAAGATTGAAGAAGCCCTCAGAGCCAGCATTGGCTCCTAGGGGATGGGAACTTGACTCTATGAGCACCAGGTGAGTGCAGAGAGAGTGGCTTCCCCTGTGACCAACAGTGGACTGGCAGCACTAGCTCCAAGAAGCTGTAAATCTGTGGGGTCTTATACACACGGGCAATGCCTCATCCCTGGCAGTCTAGCTTTGAAAAAGAAACCTTCTGCAATGCCTGTCATGTCTTACTGTTGTTCAACTTGGAGTCATTTTGACAGTAGACTTACTGTTTAAGACTAATGTTCTAGGAATCACAAGTCACAGAAGATTCTTGCAGTCTCTGGGTGTTAGACAGTTGTGAGGGAAACTGCAAATGAAGGAGGGCTAGCCACTGGCCCATGAGGAATCTAAGCCTCAGGAGCTCAGCTCCACAGTAAGGAGCCAGAACTGCTATGTGGGGTTTTCGGAGGAAGCTGAGGCAAAACTGCCGGTATAAAACCCAAAGCATTGTTTCTTCCTGCTTGATATCCCTTTTCAGAATAGAACTCAGGGGTCTGCTTTCCCCACATGCCAAGAAGTCCAAGAATATGCTGCTTTGTGGACAACTTTGTGTCACCAGGAGCACAGACAGATGGGCTTGGAGCAAGTGGACCTCTCACTTTCACATAGACTACAAAGCTACCTTGGGACAGCAGTGGCTCTGGTGAACACAAATGCTAAAATCCTCAGTGACTACTGTTTCAGGTAGACGGCAATCCACTGACAGCCCTACCCAGGGGGAGAGACAGACCACAACCAGGATTTGCACAGCAACAGCCACCCCAGAGAAGGTGGGAATACTTTCCCCAAACACAGTAACTAACAGAACTATAGGTCTCAAAGGAAGAGGAACCTACTGAAATATTCAGTGTGGAGAAATTTTTGGATTAATTTTTCTTTTTACTTCTTTGTTTTACTTTTTTCTGCTTTTTTCTTTTCTTTTCTTTTTGTCTTTTCATTTTTTCTTTCCTTACTTTTTTCCCTGTTACTTTTTCCTAATGCTTTTTGTTTATTAATTTAATCATTTAATCTCACATTTTTCTCCTCAACCTCATCTTATCTTTCCTTTCTTTCTATTTCAAAATCTTACTAACGCATGTTTGCAGTAGCTAATTACATTCATGGTGAAGAGACAGTAAATGTGTATAACCCATCTTAATTCTTCTTATGTCTCCTCCCCATCTTTTCCCTCCATCTGAATTTTTCTCCTGACCTCTAATTCATTTCTTTTTCACCCTATTATCTATCTTTTCTTTTTCCCTTTATTTATATTTTGGGTTTCTCATATAAAAGAAACCATCTAATGCTTAACCTTGTGTATCTGTTTTATTTCACTTAACATATTTCCAAAGTGCATCCATTTTCTTTTGAGTGACTCAAATTTATCTTTCTTTATTGAAGAGTAGTATTCCTTTGCATGTAACTACTGTTTTATCCATTCATCCATTAATGGAAATATAGGCCGCTTCCAAAATTTAGCTATTGTGATGTGAGCTGATATGAATATAGGTTTGATTGTATCACTGTAATATGATGGCTTTAATTCTTTCTGGAAGATAACCAAAAATAGCTGAGTATAATAAAATATCTTGTTTTATATTTTTGAGGAATTTCCATAGTGGTTGTGCTAGTTTACATTCCCACAAAAATGTACAAGGGTTCCTTTGTCCCCACAACCTTACCAGCATTTGTTGTTTTCTAATTTCTTGATGATCATCATTCTTTCTGGAGTGAGACAGAGTCTCAGTGTTGTTTTAATTTGCATTTCTCAAATAGCCAGAGATGTTTAACATTTTTTATGTGCTTATTGGGTATTTGTTTTTCTCCTCCTGAAAAAGTGGTTGCTGATTTTTGTTGCCTTTTTTTGATCGAGTCTTTTATTTGAGAGGTCTTATTTTTTAGTTCTTGATATAGTCTATGTCCTCTGTCCAAGAAATAACTGGAAAATTTTTTCCAATTCAATAGGTTGTCTCTACATTCTGTCAGTTGTTTTTTGCTATGCAGAAGCTTTTTATTTAATATGATCCAATCTGTTGATTTTTAATGGTCTGTCTTGGGGTTCTGTTCAGAACATCCTTGCCTCTGCCTATATCTTCAAGAATTATATCTATTTTAAGCCAAGTTCAGTGGCACATTCTTGTAATTCCAGCACTCAGGAGACTGAGGTAGGAGGATCATTGCAAATTTGCGAACAGCCTGGGCTACAAAATGAGCTCAAGGCTAGCATGAACTGCATAGTGAGACCTTGTCTCAAAAAGACAAAAAAATTAAAATTAAAAAAAAGAGGGGCTACCAGCAGAAGAAACAAGAAGTCCACTGTAAGCCACTGTAAGCCAGCTAGCATACAGACTGGGAGACAAGAAAATTCCCTTGTCTCCCTATCCCACCTTCTCTCCCAGTAAGCAAGTAGCTGATCCAGAGAAATATAGGCTGAGAGGATAGCTACTGAAGTAAAAAAAAATTAGGGGACAATTTGGATGACTCTCCTTGAATGCAGTACACTTGCTTCAACATTAATTAAACTGAACCCTGTCTCTATGTACTGATATGTATGGAGCTGGCTATACTATTTCCTTCTCCCTTCAATTGGCTCTAAGCAATACAAATAAGTAATACTAGTTAAGGTACTGATATGTAATCTTTAAAGCCAGCTGACACTTTCCTGTTTCTCTGCATTATATTCCATATAAACAGCTGAGCACAGTGAGACAGCAGATCCAGATAGCTCCAAAAATGTCAACTGGGTTCAAACCACAAAATAAGAGGTATGACTTCCCAGCATACAAAAATTTACATATCAAAAACTGAAGCAACAGCCTTCTAAATCATTCAAATCCTCCTCAATCAAATTATACAGATTGGTCTTTCTGCATAAGGTTCTCCCTGCATATTGCAGAAGTGGTTGCTCTCTTCCTGGCCAGCTCAGCTCATGTAATTCCCACCATCCTCACTGTCACTTCTCCTTGAGTAACTACCTTCATCATGAGACAATAAATACTGGGCAGTGCCTGAGATCATGGCCTTTGTTCTGTGAATCCTCACCTGGACCAGCCTCAGGCCCTCTTGGCTGCTCATAACTATCAATATGCCTTAGTATATTTATTCTCACCATGAGTTGCACTGGAGGTATAGATTAAAGTTAACTCACAGATATTTCAATAACATTCTCATGAGATTACAAATAAAATTTTCCAGACTACAAGGAGGACAAAAAAAAGAGATTATGATATTGCAAGGAATTACAGTATTCAATATTAATATTACACTAAAACAGCTTGATAGTTGCAGTACTTAGTGTTTGATTGACTAAAGTTGGTAGTCTGAGCATCTATTCAGAGGATAACAATATGCAATATAGCAAATATGGGAGATCTCCATCTGAAGGTGGCAATCATTGTTAATTCTCTATTATTTTGTTTTAAAGTCCTGTATCATTTTCATCATGGCAATCAATTAGTCACAGAGGAAATTAAATAAGAAATTAAGTAATATCTACAAGCAAATGAAAATACAAATACAACTTACCAGAATCTGTGGGATGCAATGAAAGCAGTCCTCAAAGGGAAATTTATTGCAGTGAATTCCCATATCAGGAAAACAGAATGAACATAAACCAACAACCTGATGCTACATCTCAAATATCTAGAAAAAAAAGAGAAAGTCAAATCCAAAGCAGGAGGAGGAGAGGAAATTATAAAGAGCAGAATAGAAATGTATGCAATACAGATTAAGAAAACAATACAAAGATTTAACAAATCAAAGAGTTGGTTCTTTGAAAGAATAAATAAAATTGACAAACCCCTAACCAACTTTACTTAAAAAAAAGAAAGGTAAAACTCAAATTCAAGCAATAATGAAAAGTAGAAAATCACTACAGACCCTGTGGAAATACAGATCATCAGTACCTACTTCAAAAACCTTTGCTCTCATAGGTTTGATAACACAGAAGAAATGGACAGATTGTTAGAAACAATGAATTACCAAAGCTGGATCAAGAAGATTAGAAACTTCTGAATAACTCAATTTCAATTAATAAAATTTAAAATGTAATTAAAACCTTACCAACAAAAAAAAAAACCCAGGTCCTGATGGATTCACAGCTAAATTCTACAAGAAATTCAAGAAAGACAATTCTAATACTCCTCAAACTCTTAAAATGAAATTGAAAAGGAAGCAATTATCCCAAAATCATTCCTGGAAGCAACTATTAGCCTAATATCAAAACCAGAGAAAGACCCAACCAAAAAGGAACTACAGATCAATTTCCCTAATGAACATAGATGCAAAAATTCTCAATAAAATGTTGGCAAACAGAATGCAGCAAATCATCAAGAAGATTATACACCATGACTAAGTGGGATTCATCCCTGGAATGCAGGGATGGTTCAACATATATAAACCAATAAATGTAATGCACCATATCAATAGAGCCAAAGATTAAAAAACACATGATCATTTTAATAGATGCAGAAAAAGCTTTTGATAAGGTCCAACACTCATTCATGATAAGAACCCTACAGAAAATAGGAATACATAATCTTCAACCTCAATCTGATAAAAGCTATCTATGACAACCCAACAGCCAGCTTCATATTAAATGGTCAAAAACTGAAAGCTTTCACTCTAAAGTCAAGAACAAGTATGCCCATTATCACCACTTCTATTCAATATAGTGCTGGAAATTTGAGCCAGAAGAATTAGACAAGAGAGAGAAAAAAAGGAATAAGGACAGGAGAAGAATGTTAAACTATCTTTATTTGCAGATGTTGCTCTACATACAAGATCCCAAAACTCCATTGACAGACTTCTAGGTATAATAATCAAATTCAGTAATGTAGCTGGAGTCAAAGTCAACACTCCAAAATCAATACTATTCCAACAAACTCACTGAAAGAGAAATAGGAGAAGTCACACCCTTCACAATTGCATCCAAAAATTTAAATACATAGGAATCAATCTAACAAAGGAAGTAAAAGATCTATTCAGTGAAAATTACAATACTCTGAAAAAAGAAATTGAAGAAGATCTCAGAAAATGGAAAGACATTGTTCATGGATAAGAAGAACAAATATTGTGAAAATGGCCATTCTCCCAAAATTATTATACAGATTTAATGCAAGTCCAATCAAAATACCACTAGCATACCTGACAGATCTAGAGAAATCATTCTTAAAATTCATCTGGGATCAGAAGAGACCTAGAATAGCAAAGGCAGTTCTGGGCAACAAAGGCAAGGCAGGAGGCATCACAATCCCTGACTTGAAGTTATACTACAAAGCTACTGTAATAAAATTAGCATGGTTATGGAATAAAAACAGACCTGAAGATCAATGGAATAGATTAGAAGATACAACCACAACTACAAACACACTCAGCCACCTTATCTTTGACAAAGGGGCCAAACATGTTCACTGGAAGAAAGACAGCCTCTTTAATAAGTGGTGCTGGTAAAACTGGCTCTCTATATGCCCAACATTAAAACTAGACTCATGCCTATCACCATGCACTAAACTAAAGTCAAAATGGATCAAAGATCTAAATATTAAAACAGAAACACTAAATATGCTGGAAGACAAAGTAGGTAGAAATCTTGAAGACATAGTGTAGGCAGAGAATTCATGAATAAAAATCAAATTGCACAGGAAATACTTCCCAGAATCAGTAACCTGGATCTCATCCTATTAAAAAGTTTTTTGCATGTCAAAAGAAATTTCCAGCAGAGTAAAAAGAAAACCCACAATTTGGGGAAAAAATCTTAGTCAACTGTCCCTCAGAAAAAGGACTTCTGTCTAAAACACATTAAAATTTTTTAAAAAGCAGACCTCTGATATTCAAAGAGCCAATCCTAAAATAGGCATGTGAGATGAATACACACTTCTCAGATGAAGAAATACAAATGACAAATAAATATATGAAGAAATGTTCAGCATCATTTTTCATTAGAGAAATGTAAATTAAAGCCACACTGAGATTCCATCTCACTCTAGAAAGAATGTCCAGGATCAAGAAAATCACCAATAACAAATTATTGAGAGGCTGTGGGGGGAAATGAACTCTTCTGTACTGTTGGTGGGAGTGTAGACTGTGGAGGTCAGTCTGGAAGTTCCTCAAAAAGCTGGGATTGGAAGTCCCATTTGATCCAGCTATTCCACTCCTAGGCATATTCCCAGAAGAACTAAAAACATCATACCACAGTGATATATGTGCACCCATGTTTATAGCAGCACAATTTGTAATACCCAGATCTTGGAAACAATCTAAATGCCCATCAACTGCAGAACAGATAAAAAAGATGTGGTATTTTTATACAATGGAGTATTATTCATCTATAAAGAAGGATCATATTGAGACTTTTATAGGTAAATGGATACAACTTGAGACCATAATCATAAGTGAAGTAAATCAACCTCACATGTGGAAATACCATATTGTCTCCCTAGTGTATGAAACTGAAAAGCAAATAATATACAAAATCTTCAATAAATATTGTGAAAGAGTAAGAAACTGCTCAAAGGGGAAAAAATAACTCAGGAAAAAGGAGAAAAGAAAGAAGGGGGAAAAAAGACAAATTTGTATATACACGTAAGATAGCTAAGATGATTGTGCTACTAATTCTACTAGTTCTTGAAACAAAACAGTTAACATTCATAAAATTAGATCAATTTTTATATGTTTATAACTGGCAATCTGAGTAACTCTTTTGAGGATAACTATGCAAAATAACAACCTTACGTATGTTCCTACTGCCTTGTTTTGAAAGCCTATATTGTCATTGTTTTGGGTTCTATGTTATCGTTACTTATTTGTCTCTTTTGCTTCTTGTTTTTTCTCAAAATTCATTTTGTTTTGTTTTGTTTTTCTGTCTAATGCAGAAAGGATAGACGTACATATATAGGTTTATACATGCCTAGAACTTGTCCTAAAGAGTTTACAAGAATCAATTTTATTCCATATGATGGTATGAACAGCTACTTTGAAGAAAATGAGACATTGTAGTAATCATTGCTGATTTCCTCTCATCTTGTTGTGAAGTCCAGTAATGCTTTTATTCTTTGTTTTGATTGGTTTTAGTCTGTTTTGTATTATTTAATTTCAATATATGTGAAGGTATGACAGCTATTTTGAAGAGAACAAGAGACATTATGGTAGCCATTGTTGATTTTCCTATTGTCTGATTTTGAAGGCCTATAATGCTTTCATTCTTTTGTCTTGAATGTCTTTATATTATTTTTGTCTTGTTTGATTGAATTCATTGTGTGTAAAGATATGGACAACTATTTTGAAGAAAACAAGAGACATGATGATAACCACTGTTGATTTCCTATTGTCTTGTTTTGAAATCTTGTGTTGATTGCAATGTTTTGTTCTGATCTGCTTTGTTCTGTTTTGTTTTGTTTTGTTTCATCTCTTTAAAATAAAATAAAAATCATAGACAATGGAGGGTAGATAAGCTATTAAGAATTAGGAAAGTGTCAAACATTAGGAAAAAACAAAATTACAAGAATTAAAACATACCTTTCTATAATAACTCTGAATATAAATAGTCTTAATTCTCCAATTAAAAGACAGACTGGCAGACTAGATTAAAAAAAATCTCTTTGCTGCATGCAAGAAACCTACCTCACTAGCAAAGACAAACTGAAAGTCAAAGGATGGAAAAAAATATTCTATGAAAAGAAAACCCAGTAGTAAGGAGTAACTATACTCATCTCTGACAAAGCAGACTTCAAGACAAAATTTGACAGAAGAGACAAAGGAACAATCTGTGAAGAAGACATAACACCAGTTTTATTTATTTCATAAAATAAATGCTATTCAACATAAAGGAGCACGTAAAATAAAATAATTGTGGGTGACTTCAATACTCCATTGATAGGTTGGTCATCTGGATTTCCCCAAAAAAAATCAACAAAGAAACATCAAAATCAATCCACATCATAGATCAAATGAGCTTAAAAAGTATAAAATATGCCATTAAACAACTGGCAAATACACATTTTTCTCAGCCAATCATATTTTAGCCAACAAAATAAATTTAACAAATATAAAAAGTGGTATAATTTCTTGCATTTTATCCTTATCATAATGAAATGAAACTAGAAATCACAGTAAGAGAAACTGTTGAAGCTAGAAAATACATGTGAATTGAAACATTTAATTGTGAACAATCAGCAGATCATTAAAGAGATCAGGAGAGAAACTCAAACATTCTTAAATCAAATGAAATTGGACACACAACATACCAGCCTCTCAGGGGTACAAAAAGGGCAATTCTAATGGAGAAGTTTGTTGCCATGAATGTGTACCTCAAGCATTCGGAGAGACCTTGAATAAATAACATAGTGGTACATCTCAAGGTACAAGAAAAACAAGAAACAACCTAGAAAAAACTCACCAGGAGAAAATAAGTTCTGATGATCATGTCTGAAATTAATGAAAGGCTAAAACAATAATACAGAGGATCAATGAAATAAAGTTGATTTTCAGAAAATATGAACAAGAATGGCATACCTCCAGCCAAACAAACCAAAGCAAAAAGACCCAAATCAACACAACTAGAGGTGAAGGGGGACATTACAACAGGCACTTCTGAAATCCCATGGATCTCTAGGAACTGTATTAAAAACCTACATTCTAATAAATTGGAGACCCTAGAAAGGCATAAATTTCTAGATACATATTAGTACCAAAATGCAAATGCATACATAAAACACCTAAGCAAATCATTAAGAAGCAATGACATGGAAGTAGGAATAAGGAGAGCTCCCAACAAAGAAAAGCCTAGGACTCATAGGTTCACTGATAAATTTTACCAAACCTTTAAAGAAGTAACACCAATGTTTTTCAGATTATCCCGTGAAATAGTAAAGAAAGAAATATTTCTGACTTCATCCTAGAAGATGGACATCATCTTACTATTGAAAGCAAAAAAGAGCACACACACAAAGAGAAATGATATACAATATCCTTGATTAATGTAAATGCAAAAACCTTTAATACTCACAAACCAAATTCAAAAACACATTAAAAAGATCATACACTATGATCAAGTTGGTTTTATTTCTAAGGATGTTTCACAATATGTAAATCAAAAATAAACATAATATACCACATAAACAGAATCAAGGAGAAAATTACGTTGTTAAAGATGTCCCCCACAGGTCTCATGACATAGGTAGGACTTTTCAGAGGTAACTGGACCTAGAGCGTGTGATGCTGGGATTAAGTGTGTGATGCTGGGATCAAGGGTGTGTGAGTACCAGATTAGACCACTGATTGGTTTGGCATAGTTCTCAGTGTGGCTAATGCAAAGGTCCATTTTGGGTGCAATGTGCTACCTACTCTAAGGGCATGTAGCCTGGATGGAATATAAAGGACAGAGAGGGTGCTGCTGTAGCTTATGGTTTGCTGCTTTTTACTTTGCTGCTTTGCTGCCTTCTGCTTACCAAGAACAGTTTCTCCTCTGCAATGCCCCTCTGCCATGTCACCCTGCCTTGAGGCCAGCTGACTATGGACTGAAACCTCTACAAACTGTAAGCCAAATAAACCTTTCTTCTTTTAACTTTGGATGTCAGGTATCCTGTCTCAGGAATGAGAAAAGTGGCTAAGACATACATGATCATCTCAATTGATGAAGAAAAATCTCTCAACAAAATCCAGCATCTCTTCATGATAAAAAAAAAACCCTAAAGAAATTAGATATTCAAGGATCACACCTCAGTGTAATAAATACATGTGTGACAAACTCATGACTAATATTCTCAATGGAGAAAATCTAAAAACATTTTCTTTAAATCAGAAATGATACAAGAATATCCTCTTATCATTTCTGTTTAATATAGTACTAATTGCTAGAGCAGTTGGGCAAGAGAAAGAAATAAAAAGGGTTGCAACAGGAAAAGAGGAAGTCAAATTATCCTTATTTGCAAAGAATATGATCCTATGCTTAGAAGACCCTAAAAACTCTACCCCCAAAATTGGAGTGGACAAACTCAGCAAACTTGCAGAATACAAAATCAGTAGATTACACAACAATAATGAACTTGCTAAGAAATAAATTAGAAAACCAATTTCAATCACAATAGCTTTTTAAAAATAAAATGCCTACAAACTACCAAGGAGGTGAAAAATCCTTACAATTAATATTAAAGAGCTCTGAAGAGATTTCATAAGACACTAGAGGACAGAAAGACCACTTCATGTTCATGGGTTGGCTGAATTAATAATGTCAAAATGTCCATATTACCAAAAGTGATCTACAGATGCACTACAATTACCATCAAAATTCCAATGACATTCCTCACAGAATTAGAAAAACTAATCCTAAAATTAATATGGAAACACAACTGTGCCAAAAGAACTTAAGCAATTTTAAGCAAAAGGAATAAGGCTTGGGGAATCACAGTGCCCAATTTAAAATTATACTACAAACCATAATAATAAGATGAATGTGGTTGTACCCATCTGAATCCCAGCACTTGGGAGGCTGAGTCAGGAGGATTGTTGTGAGTTCAAGGACAATCTGGGCTACATAGTGAGTTCTAAACTACAAAGTGAGACCCTGTTTCAAAAAACAAAAAGCAATAACAAAAGAAACAAACAAAAAGTCATAGTGACAAACAAAATTGTATTGGAAAAAAATTAGCAAATAGTTCATTAAACAAATCCACACAACCATAGTCATCTCATTTTTTCAAAGGAGCAAAAAATAAGACTAAGACAGCCTCATTAACAAATGATGCTAGAAAAACTAAGTTTCAACTTATAGAAGTTTGAAACTAGATTCCTATTTAGCACCCTTAACAAAAATCACTTAAGGCCCTGCCACCAGGAACTTAGTGGAAGCCTGCATCAGGGGTAAGCTGCCTGGAACCTCCACCCTGGGCCCACCCTGCTTACCAGGAACTCAGTGGAAGCCTGCATCAGGCATAGGCTGCCCGGAACTTCCCCTGTGGGCCTGCCCTGCCACCGGGAACATCAGATCTCAGTGGGATCCAGTTAGTGTGAAAAAAATTGGAATTTTGCTCCCAGGTAGTGAACTTTGGACTACACCGGATTGACTGTATCAGTGTGGAGAGTATACCCCTAAAGTAGAGGTGTACAGGGGATAAATAGGGCCAGTAGTAAAACCCCCTACAACTAACCATACGACTTTGTTGTGTCTGAAAATAGTGTGTGATCCCTTCCTACACATAGAAAACACCAGGCAGAGTGAAAATGACAAAATGAAAAAGCAAAATGTAGTCTCAAACATAAAGTTCACCAGAAGCAAGTATAGGAGACATTGAAATCGAGGACCCCAAAAGTAATACACCGGGAATCTCTGAAAAGATAGCAAGTGAAATAAAAAAACAACAGCATCAGGCCATAGAGGAAATCAAATTAGAAGTACTCTCCCATGTAAAGATAGAAATAACAACTTTAGTAAAGGAGTTGTTGAATGCAGCTAAAGAGGAACTAGAAAAAAAAGGTACATGAGCATGGAAAACTGATGGAAACTTTGAATGAACAATATAGAAAACAAGCAGAATTCATGAAACAAACTCAAAGAGACATCCAAGAAACAAAAAATTCTATTGAAAGCGTGCAAAACTGCCTAAAGGAAGCTGCGGATAGGATTTCGGACCTTGAGGACAGGATCACAGTTAGTGATCAGGAAAGGATAGAACTTTTAAAAATAACAAAGCAGCATGGAATGACAATCCAGAAGCTCCATGATGATGCCAAGAGCAACAATATAAGAATAATGGGAATTAGTGAAGATACAGGAGTCCAGGCAAATGACATACGTATTTACAGAAATAATAGCAGAAAATTTCCCAAATATGGGGAAAGAATCTGATATGCAGATAAGTGAGGCATATAGAACACCAAACAGTCACAATCAACATAAATCCACACCCAGACACATAATAATTAAGATCTCAGATATACAGCATAAAAACAGAATATTAAAAGCTGCCAGAGAAAAACACAACTCACCTATCAAGGAAAGCCCATTAGAATCACGGCAGACTTTTCAGCACAAACCCTCAAGTCAAGAAGAGCTTAGAGTGAGGTATTTCAAGCCCTGAAAGAAAACAACCTGCAATCCAGACTGATGTACCCAGCAAAGCTTTCATTCAAATTTAATGGAGAAACAAGATACTTCCATGACAAAGAACAACTGAAGAAATTCATGTCCACCAAACCAACCCTAGAAAGAGTACTGAAAGACATACTAGACAGAGACAAAAATGAGCACAGTCCCCAAAACAACAGAAAGAAACCACCAGGTAGGATAAGCAATTAAATAAGAGGAAAAGCAGAAAGAAACAACTGGAACATAACATGGCAAAGTCAAGCCAGTACATGGAAGTCCATATGGAGAATTCTCAGAAGACTAGGATTGGAAGCCCCATTCAATCCAGCTATCCCCCTCCTGGGTATTTTCCCAGAAGAACTGAAAAGTTCATATCACAGTGATATATGTGCACCCATGTTCATAGCTTGCCCAGTTTGTGATAACTAAATCCTGGAAATAACCAAGATGCTCATCAACTGCAGAGTGGATGAAAAAGATGTGGCATTTTTATATAATGGAATATTACTCAGCTATGAAAAAGGATGACCTTGAGGCCTTCATAGGCAAATGGAGACAACTTGAGACTATCCTCATTAGTGAAATAAATAAGAATCATATTTATAAATATCATATTGTGTCTCTAGTGTAAAAAGTGAATAAGAACTACAAGAGTAATAAAACCAAAATGTTTAATTGCTATTGTATAAAAGAGAGGAAAAGAAAGTGCTCTAAGGGATATAACTGCATGTATGTTTGAGTGTGTAAAATAGATGACCATATTGCTGAATCTTTGTTGGATCTTTGGGCAAAATTGTTTGTAGTGTGACTGTTTGAATATTTACTATGTACCCTTTAACTTTGTAACTTGAACAACTACATCCAGGATGACAGTACATAATTTATAAATTACTGATTTCTTAGT
>PVLA01006568.1:0-121162 GCA_004027455.1 Hydrochoerus hydrochaeris
AAAAAAGCAAGAGAAGGAAAAGAAAGTGCTCTAAAAGAGATAACTGTATGTATACTTAAGGGTGTAAGATTGATAACCATGTTACTAAGTTTTTGTTAGAACGCTGAACAGAACTGTTTGCAGCCTCACTGTTTGAATGTCCACTTTGTATGCTTTAATTTTGTAACTTGAACAACTATATCCAAGAAGACAATATGTAATGTATCAAATAGTGATTTCTTACTGTTTATTTTTTTTGAAATTCTGTATTGTTTCTACCCTTTTTTCTGTTTTGCTTCCCCCCCTTTAAATAAAATTAAAAAAAACAACAACAACAACAACAAAAAAAACCCCAACCAGCCAACCAACCCAAAAACATATTGTTATAGGAAGCTGAATTAGAAATATTACAGGCAGTGAGACAGGGCTAGGTCTTTGAAGGAGCCAGTGCAGAAGCCCAGGTTCCTTGCAACTGTGGGGGAGACATACACAGCCTGCTCTAGGCCAGGCCTAAGACAAGAGATCAAACAAATGCACCCCTATCTTAAGGACTGATATCCTAAATAGTTTTCTATCACCCTGAGGAAGTTAGGCGTCACCATCCTAACCACCTATGGGAAGAGTCACTGCTCTGTAAGAATGCCTGCTTTCTATATGACTCGCTTTCCCATTTGTCCTTGATTTCATCAATTTTGCCTGAGCAATTAATCTTATTGGTTAACCATAGTTCTGTCCCACCTTATGCCCATCTACCTTGCAAGTTCCCAGATTTCTCTACCTTGAACCTGTCTTACCCCATGATTTTACTCTATAAAAGTCCCTAGAAAATACAGAGTCTTTGCAGTCTACTTGGGACCCTTTCTGTGCCTCAGACAGAAACTTTCTTTCTCTCAATAAATATATTCTGCTCTTAACCTCCACAGTTCCCTAAAATTCATTCTTTGATTTTAGAGAACATGAACTCACATCACACATATACTAGGTCGGGAGTTTCATTCCCCTGTATCAATATGACATTTGTTCTTTGGTATTTCAATAATAATAACATAAGTATTTATAATCCTCATTTAATGAGAAATGTCTGTTCTCATTTAAAATATAGAAGATATAGTATTAAAAAGTGAACATCTGTACTATTTTTCTTTCTTTCTTTTCTTTTTTTTTTTTGGTACAAGCGCTCAAACTCATGACCACATTCTCACCAAGCTGGTGCTTGTCACTGAGCTAAATCTCTGGCCCTTTTCTTTTGTTTTTCAACCACTGCAGCTGATAAAGATCTCTTCCTGAACATAAATGAACTGTTACCTGCAAAATGAAATTCTGTCACTGCTTTACTTAAGCAACATCTCAAAAGACTATTATTCCTGCCAGTTTGAAGCCTTAGCTGAGTGAACAGCTCTAAATTCAATCATATGAAATAGTGCAGTGTTAGCAACATTCTTAAGAATTAGCATATCACATTCGGAATGATGGGGCATCATTCTTATGAGGTTCTTGCTTTACCAGCAAAAGAAATGATTTTCAAAGGCAACTGGACTCATAGTTCACTGACTTCCATGATAATTCTGACAGATTTAACTCTGGATTGGGAACTAAAAGAACAGCTAACAGGAAATATGTAGTATCTTAGTGAATTATAACGCAAGCTGGACACTGTAAAAAAAAAAAAAAAAAACCAAAGACCACAGAGACTTGACTCATGACACTATAGAGAAAGTTTCTTGCATTCATTCTGAATTTGTTTCTGATAAATTTTGAGTATTTCTGTATCAGTGTATCTTAGAAGGCTGCAGTATCGATGGGCAGCTTAGCTATAAAGAGGATATTGCCAAGAGTTTCTTTGATGATTTATAAAGTCCTATTAATCCATGACTATGCTTTGGGAAAATTTGTTAGTTGTGTTTGTTCTATTTTACTATGTTAATATCTTCTACTTAACAATCTCCTTCAAGGCAAAAGGATCCCAAAGATTCTGCAAGAGCTTGTCATTGGTCGGGCAAGAAAAAGGAACAGAATGAATGGGAAGCTAAAAGGCTTAATTCCATCATATTTGCTAGGACAAACTCTAACCTCTTATTTTCTTATAAAAAAAATCACAATTTCATTCTCATTTTCTGCTTTTTTTCTTTACTGTACGTCTTATCTCCTAGCAAAAAAGTAATCAGGGAGAAGGAACTAAAAGTAATAGATTTTTATTCCTTGAGAATTCCCTGAAAGTAAGAGATGTGCTATTAAAATTTCACTTTGGAGATGTCTGTTGACATGCTGGAATTTTTTGGTTTTTTTTGCTTTGGGGAAATTTTTATTTTTTATGATGCACATTGGAAATACAGAATAATGAGACTCATTTGGGTATACTGGTACATATACATAATATTTTTGATTATTTCATCTGTTTCTTCCCTGTTCCTTTCCCCTTCCCTCCAGTCCCTTCCCCATTACTTAAAAAGTCTAACTTATAGCTTTCTGTCACATCTCCTTTATTTTTGTTTTATTTATGTATTTTTAGACTGGTAATAAGAGAAAATATACAGTATTTAAATTTCTGATACTTGCTATTTTTGCTCCAGCCCTGCATGTGTGATTGGTCTCCAGCTCCTCACATCTCCCCCTTTTGTTTTGTAGTGAAGTGTGGTCAATTGGAGTTGGAGGAGCTGTGACTGGAGGATTCTCAGAAAACTTTTTTATTTTCAAAACCTTTTCATTCTAGATGAAACTGCTCAATTCAGGCTAAAGATTCCCATTCCAAAGATCTTAATTCTCTCCATATAGCAATTTACCCTATACAGCACATTACACCAGAACAGTGATCAGTTACTAGTGTAGTTGGCAACTGTTTTATACCTCTTGTGTACTAGTGTAGTTAGTACTACAGTTGGCAACCATGTTATACTTTTCTGTTGGATGTTCAAGGCCAAATTAAAATGAGACTTGTATTAATCAATTTTGCTATTATCAAGGTCTGTTAAGTCTTCTCGGGATTTACCTTGGAACCATGTATAGCACCTCTAGTTATTCAGTCAGTGCCAGCCATCTGGATGAGTCATGGTCATTGCTTGACCAAGATGCTTTCTGTGAGAGCTTGGGAGACCTTTTCTCCTAATGATTCTCCTTAGGCACATTACACACCCCAGATCAATATCCTCTGTGGTTCTACAATCTCCTTGATGACCTCATTGACCTCTGAGGACTGGGGCCAAAATAGTGGCTGTCCTCTTGGCTCATCTATCTTTCTAGTTTTTGGTCCCCATACCTCAGTTGCCAAACATCCAGAAAAAAAGGTTAATGACATAACATTTTGTAATAGAGACAGTGAGGTTAATATTACTATTTTATCTGATTATTGAGCACCATGGAACATAAAATAGAACTGCTATTTTCCAGCAACTATGGATGTTCTAATAGTTGAATCTCTGTAGAATGCTGACAGGCAACAGTTACATAATTTTACACAGAAAATTTAAAATTAAAACAATACATAATATTTTAGCATGACAATCATGATGACATTTTTGTAACATACTTAAATTTTCATTTTGACATAGTATAGTTCTTTTAATCAATAATCTCTGACCTTTAATGAATGGATGTTACTGAAGAAATTTGTGACATTGTCTGGACCATTTAATGTCCAGGCATCTGTAAGTATAGTGCCACACATACAGCATATACAACACCTAAGTTTTTGTTATTGAGTGGTGACCTCATGTTGTCACAAAAGAAAGGCAAATATCTGAATATGAAAGTAAAGGTCTATCACCACAAACAATCCCAGTTTTACATTTTAAAAGATGATACAATGCGAAGGCATGAATACATTTAATACAGTATGAGATTAACAATGAATTGTCATATCCATGTAAAAAAATCTTTGTTTCTTAATTTAGTTATGTACTGAGAGAATCTTTTGTGAGAAAACCTTATTAATTATTTCTAGAAAACCTTTTGCTGATGATCAATTTATTGGGGGTATCTCCCACAAGGCTATGGAGATTACTGAGGCTTCCCAATAATGAACAAAAACTCGATAATCATCCAAGCAGCTGCTTCCTTATTTATCAATTGGAGTCCTGTCTATCAGTTTCTCCACACCTCAAGGGATTTTTTTTAACTATCTTAATAAATTTTCATGAATTATGAAAACCCCAATCACAACATTTAACACTTTATTTTTGTAGAATGAGAGACTCTCCAGTCATAACAATAATATACATTACATTTGCACAACCAATTTTAGCATCATTTTGACCAGCCAGCAACCCAGGTAGGATGGTATTCAACTATATCTGTTATTGATACACTTCTATGTTAATTCTGTCAATTAATGATGAACAAGTATTGAATCTCCATTCAATTTGAATGAAAGTTTTGCTGGGTACATCAGTCTAGGTTGAAAGCTGTTTTCTTTCAGAGCTTGAAATACCTCACACCAAGCTCGTCTTGACCTGAGGGTTTGTGCTGAAAAGTCTGCCATGATTCTAATGGGCTTTCCTTGATAGGTGAGTTGTGTCTTTAATAGTATTCTGTTTTTATGGTGAATGCCTGAGTGTAGATTTATGTTGGCTATGATTGTTTGATGTTCTATTGTTTGATGTTGGCTATGATTGTTTGCCTCACTTACCTGCATATCAGATTTTTCCCCCATGTTTGGGAAATTTTCTGCTATTACTTCTGTGAATATTTTAGTTATGTCATTTGCATTGATTCCTACATCTTCACTGATGCCTATTAGTCTTATATTGTTTCTCTTGGCATCATCTTGAAGCTGCTGGATTGCCATTTCATGCTGCTTTGTTATTTTTAAAAGTTCTGTCCTTTCATGATCACTAATTGCGATCCTGTCCTTGAGGTCCAAAATTCTATCCTCAGCTTCATTTAAACAGTTTTGCCAGCTTTCAATAGAATTTATTGTTTCTTGGATATCTCTTTGAGTTTGTTTCATGAATTCTGCTTGTTTTCTATATTGTTCATTCAAAATTTCAGTTTCCCACACTCCTGTACTTTTTAAAAATCTATTTCTTCTCTAGCTGCACTGAGCAACTTCTTTACGAAGGTTGTTATTTCTGTCTTCACATGACAGATTACTTCTAATTTGATTTCCTCTCTAGTCTCATGGAGTTGCTTTTTTATTTCACTTGCTATCTTTTCAGAGATTTCCAGTGTGTTACTTTTGAAATCTTCTATTTCATTGTCTCCTGTACTTACTCCTGGTGGACTAGATGTTTGAGATTGCATTTTGCTTTTCCGTTTTGTCATTTTCCCTTTTTGGGTTAATATTTGGTCCTTCAATCCCACTAGCATCAACTGTTGGTAGTGTGTATCTTGGGGTCCTACTGTAAGGTCAATGTTTGTCCAATTGGTGGGTCCCACAATGAAGAAGTGGGCCAGTCACCTGAATTGCCCCTGCAGAGTCTGTTGGATGAGTCCTATATTCTTCCTAGGCTGACAAGCCTAGGAGTACTAATGGAAATCAACCCCTACTTCCTGCTGTTATTATGTCTTCAGGTTGTTCAGAGTCACCAGATTTCCCTGTTTATAGTGTTTGTCTCAGCTGCGACCCTACTGTGTCTCTGGGTGTCCCACAGGGCCCTTCCTCAACCTACCTGATATTCTCTGTGTGGAGGAAGGACTCACCAACCAATTTCCAAGCTCATCTATGGCCTACTTCTGGAGGGAGCTTGCTATTGCTCCTGTTTACCCACTGAAGGTGGTATCTATTCCTATTTTAGGGGCAAAGTCACCTCACTGATGGAAGCCTGCTGAGTACTTCTGTTTGGATGAGGGATTACTGGGTCTCCCCTCCATACTGCATGGTTAATCCACTGCAGTCCAAGCTTCTGGGGAGAGGTGTAGGAGCTGAAGATCAACACCAATACTAGGTCCAGGAGGTGACTGCGGTGGGACTGCAGGGGCGTGTGTTGTGGGCTGGAGTTCCTAGGTCCTGAGGTGAGTGGTGGGGACTGTGGGGACACACGAGGGGCCCAGTTCTGGCCTGGTCTCACCTGCACTGCTGGTTGGAATTCCTGGGTCCTATAAGGTGTTCTGCATGGATGACAGGGGTTGCAGGAAGGGCATGGGTCTATCCCAGCCCTGCATGCACCACTAGCTAGAGTTCCTGGGTCCTGTGAGGTGGTCTGCCTGGACTGTGGGGGTCATAGGAGGGGCCTGGGTCTATCCCAGCCCTGCATGTGTTGCTGGCTGGAGTTCACGGGTCTTGCAAGGTGGTCTTCCCAGATGGTGGGGGTTACGGGATGGGCCTGGGTCTAGCCCAGCCCTCTGCACGCCCCTGGCTGTAGTTCCCAGGTCCCATGAGGTGGTCTGCTGGGATGGCGGTGGTCATGGGATGGGCCCAGGTCTAGCACAGCCCCATATGCACTGCTGGCTAGAGTTCTCAGGTCCTGCAAGGTGGTCCAGTATATGTTTTAAACTGCTTTATATATTAGGCTAACAGTTATTTTTCTTTCAAAGAGTTCCTGGCAAGAAAAACAACTGCTCTAGAGGGTATTTCTAAAGAGTCAACACTCTCTACTTTTAATTGGCATATTTAAAATGAGTTGATTCCAAAATAATTATTGACAGAGCTAGTCATTTATAACAAAACAGTCTCTATGTATGAAAACCAGCTCTATGCTTCTGTCTTTGAATTTGGCGGGCCTGATTCTTTTCAATTCTTTATATGTTCTAGATGGAAGTCCTTTGTCTGAGGGACAGTTGGCTAAATTTTTTTCCCATTCTGTGCATTGTATTTTAACTCTGTTGGTGATTTCTTTTGATGTGTAAAAACTTCTTAATGAGGTCACAATGGTTTACTTTTTGAAGTACTTCTTTTGCACTTTGGTTGTTGTTTATCAACTCTCTGCCTATTGCTATAGCTTCAAGATTTCTACCTAGTTTCTCTTCCAGTAGATTTAGTGTTTAATATTTAGATCTTTGATCCATTTTGACTTTAGTTTAATGCATGGTATTAGACATGTGTCTAGTTTTAGTCTTTGGCATGTGGGAAGGCAGTTTTTCCAGCACCATTTAATAAAAGAGATTATCTTTCTTCCAGTGAACATGTTTTTCCCCTTTGTCAAAGTTAAGGTGATTGAATATGTTTATAATTCTGTCTACACCTTCTGTTCCATTGATCCTCAGGTCTGTTTTTATGGCAGTACCATGCTGATTTTATCACAGTAACTTTGTAGTATGATTTTAAGTCAGGGATTGTGATACTTCATGCCTTTCTTTTGTTGTCCAGGATTGCCTCTGCTATTCTAGGTCTCTTCTGTTTCCAAATAAATTTTAGGAATGTTTCTCTAGATCTGCAAGATATGCTAATGAAAGCTGTGTAACAGTTTTGGGAGAATGGTCATTTTCACAATGTTGTTTCTTCCTACCCATACACACGGAATATTTTTCCATTTTTTGATATCCTATTCAATCTCTTTTTTCAGAGTGCTGTAATTTTCTATGTATAGATCTTTTTTTCCCTTTGTTAGATTGATTCTGAAGTATTTCATTTTCTTGGATGCTATTGTGAAGTGCATAGTTTCCCTAATTTCTCTCTCAGTGAATTTGTTGTTTGTGTACAAATATGCTATTGATTTTTGAGTGTTGACCTTGTATCCAGCTACATTACTGCATCTGGTTTTAAATCTGGAAGTCTTTTGGTGGAATTTTGGGGGTCTTCTATGCAGCATATCATTTCACCTGTGAATGATAGTGTAACTTCTTTTCCTAGCCTTATTCCTTTTATTTCTCTCTTGTTAATCACTCTGGCTGATGTTTCCAAAACTATATTGAGTAGGAGTAGTGATAGTGGATATCTTTACCTTGTCCCTGATTTTAGAGTGAAAACTTTCAGTTTTTGTCCAGTTAGTATGATGTTGGCTGTTGATTATTGATTGCTGATGTTGTCATAGATGGCTTTTATTAGACTGAGGTAATGACCATCTATTTCAAATTTCTGTAGGTTTTTTTTTAAAAATCATGAATGAGTGCTGGACTTTATCAAAAGCTTTTTCTGCATTTACTGACATGATCATGTGATTTTTGTCTTTGGCTCCATTGATATAGTGTATTACCTTTATTGATTTGCATGTGTTGAACCATCTTTGTATTCCTGGGATGAATTCCACTTGGTCATGGTATATAATCTTGATTTGCTGTATTTTGTCTGTTAGTATTTTATTGAGGATTTTTAAATTTATGTTCATTAGGGAGAATTTATGTTTATATATTTTTTTGGTTGGGTCTTTCTCTGGTTTTTCAACAAATTTAAAAGGATACTATAGTAGCATGTTCTCAGACCACAACAGAATTAAACCAGAAGTTATCAACAGAAAGACAGCTGGACACCTGGTGTTACTTATAATACAAAGTTCAAAGAAGTCTCAAGATATTCAAAAAATAAAAGTGCGAACTCAAATGAAATTAAATCTAGAAAATTCTGGTCTTATACTCTGTATCCAATCAATATAATCTCTAGTCTTTCTTTTCTTTTGCTATCTTATAGACAATACTATACCTTCTTGGGGTTGTTTTATAGGAAAATAAAATGAGTAAAGTTCTTTGAAAGTTAAAAATAAAAAAGGGTGACCTAGTAAATGCCGAACATCATTAAGGATGTGAAAAGATAAGGTCTTTTTCTTTGACTAAGAGGAGGCCAAGCCTGAAAAGCATTCAGTGAAACCACAAACCAACTAATAAAGGCCAAATTTATCATAGATTAGAAGCAAAAGAGACTATTATATTAATTCAAAGGTCATTTTAGTTCAATTGCAAGTCTGTGTGGATAAACAGTTTAAATTAAATAAAGCATAAACCATAGGTTAACTAAGACTTCTTAGGCTGGGAAGAAATTTGTCTAAATAACTTCTGTTTTCCCTCAATGTAGATATTTTCAGGTTTATAATTAATAATTTTCTAATCAATACTAACATAATATTTCATGTAAGTGAAAAATACCTTTTACAAAGTCCCCTGTGTTCTATGATCTAAATATCTGTAACATTCATCCTATGTAATGGCTTCTTAGTTTTTGCTAATTGATGGGCCAAAGAAAGGTTTAAAAAAAAAACTGATATGCCTCTCTTCCCTATGTACATTTGATGACATTTTTAGTTTTTGAAAAAAATAAAGCATTATACAGATGATTCTTAAAAATAAAATCAACTCAAAATTAACAATATTCTTTACTGATAATGGCTTTGACATAATAATATCTCATACTCATTAATAGGTGTAAGTTATATACTGCTATATTCAATTATACTGCTATATTCAATTATGCCTGATGATACAGAAAATTCTATTGAAGATAATAAGAAACAACACATTAATCCTTGTAGATCACCTTGTATTGTGGTTTTATATGGCTTTTTGGTTTCATGTTTTTATAGGAAATATTTTGTTTTGTCTTGCTAAGTTTTGTTTTTCCCTCTCCTACAGAAGGGATACAAATACATGTAGAGATTCATGCATGTGTAGCTGTTTATACTCTGTTTTAATATCTACTTTGTATGCTTTAATTTTGTAACTTGAACAACTATTTCTAAGAGGATAACAGGTAATTTATCAACTAGTGATTTCTTATTGTTTATCCTTTTTTTGAAATTCTGTATTATCTCTACCCTTTACATGCTTTTGTTTCTCTTTAAATAAAAAAAAATGATTTTTCAAAAAACAAAAAAAGTCAAAGGCTAGATCTGGAATTGCATAAGCAAGCTTTTGTGTTGGAGGATGGTAAGAATGCATTTTTGAAAAATACCAGGAAGCAGAGGCAAAGAGCATGAATTGCTTAAAATGTTAAATAAAGCCAGCTGCCAAAAAGGGCAAGCTTCATGGTGGTTACAGTTATTTATCATCATGCAACAAAAACAAAGCTCTTATTTCTTCACAAGACTTATCCACATACTAGATGATGGCCTCTGCTCATCAGTTTAGTAACCTGGGGATAAGCAATGATAGGACACTATAGAGCTATCCAAAATGAAGGAAAAATGATTTTCGGAGTATTTCCCACATTAACTTATCTACAATTATATCTCTTTCAATTAATTTAGGGGACAATTGGTTTGTTATTACTATTCTATGTAATGGTTATTGAAAGAAAGTAAGTTCTTCTATTCAATGGTGACCAGGAAACTACATCCTAATCTTTTTGAAATCTGGGTACTATGTAGCCTACTGCAAAAATTCATTCTCATATTCCATTGATAAAGAGATTATAAAATGACAACTTTACCTTATGTTTTTTGCTACCAATGATAGCTCTTTAAAAAAAATTCACAGACTGAACAATGTTTCTAGAATTTTCTCCTACCTTCTATCCCTAATATGAAATAGTATTTGATTAATTTAAAACCTATTATTAATTTAAAACCTTTTACTAAAAAAGAAAAAGCTTGAAAATGCTAATTTGCACCTGACAGCAGACAATATCACCCAAATATGAGTTTGTGGAACCATTTCTTTTCCCATTATATTTAAAGAATGACAGGGATAGAGTACAAGACTGATTGTAAGCCACAACTCGAAGACTGCATTCAAATGTCTTCAGAATGATTTTCTCCCCTTTCTTTAATCATCTCAGCATATTCTGAAGATCCAATGGCAATTCATTTTTACGAGACAGAAAAACGTGACAGTTGTTTTAAGAAATAATGAGGCAAATGCATTAGCTTACAGATTTAAAAAAAATATTTATGATTACTCTTGTTTTCAACCAATTACACAGATAATTCTGCTATTAAGATAAGAGGGATATGTACTGATAAACACTTAGGGACATATTGTGGTTACTATAGCAAAAGATGTATTTTGGTCAAACAACTAAAAATGCCATCAAACATATATTTTAATATATAATCAATGCCAAACAAAATATCTGCACCAAAACAGAACACAGGAACCAAAATTGCAATTTATCACTAATGTATATTCTTTTCAGACTAAATGAAAATAATTTTAAAAATTTTCATTTAATCAAATGAGAAATATTTAAACTATATATTATCAGCAGAACAGAGAAAAGTGATTTGCCCATATATATTAATTAGTTCAATGATTACATATTAATGTTAATGATATTCAGAAAAAGAAATAGCTTAAAGGTATTATAAGATTTTTTAGAATGCAATAAATTTAAGCATAATATTTATTACTTATACAACAGATGCCAGTCTGCACAAACTGTAACATCAAGGAATCATTACAGTTTGTTTAGAATATTTTTCAGTCAATGTGGAATAATTTATCCTTTTCTCTCTCTTGTGAAAAAACTCCTTCAAAATCCAAACACTTGATTAATTATTTAATTGTTAGGAGAAACTGTGTTATAGGAGAAAATGGCCTTTTCTTGTGTGTGCTAAATGCTGCTCACCACTGAGCTATACCTCCAGACTGTCCCAATGCAGCTTATTACTTACTCTGTGTGGTTCACTTAGGACAAATCTTCCAGGGTGACACTCATTATATTGTTGTCATGGTTGACAGAAAGGGTTGAATAATAACAATGCCAATTCTATGTCACCTCCATTAAATTTTTTCTTAATATTAATGGTAAATTAACTTTACTACTTTTACCAATATTTGTCAAAAGCATGGTTAAATTGTTTTCCATAATTACTGCAAACATGTAATAAAATTACATTCAAGTCTGATCAATAGTTTCTGTTGCAAAAGTTACAATTACTGTAAATGCCAACAGTTTTTCCTATCTAATGACAGTTAAGACTGAATACAAAACACAAGGTTTATTTAATAAAAGTGTTATATATACAATGGCACCTAAAGAGTTGAAAATTACCTGCATCTAAGGACTTTCTTTAGATTTTTGATTCACTTGAAAAATATACACAACCATCTATCAAAAACCGATTTTTCAGTTACAGTTGACTAAATTCTATACCGGAAAGTTTAATTCTCTTGTTCATAATTCAGAGGCAGAAAAAAATAATGCACATGAGTTCTGATATTCGGCACATATTCTAGAGATGTGACAAGCTCACAAGTAATTTTCTTTGCATTTTTTCATTATCTTTAAAAACTCTAATTGTGCAGAATTTCATGTCTAAGATTACTGATCATTTTATACTTTTGCCAAAACCAGATCAAAATGCCATTTTTTCCCCTAACTTTTAAGTAAAAAGACTATATTCTGCTCCATCTCTCAATCCCTTGGGTTCTTATTTATATCTTTATAACAACACTAATCACACTTTGCCTCAAGAGATGAGACCTTTAAAATGTTTGTGTTCATTTCCTACTCAGATTAGGAGCTTCTTGAATATACAAACTTCATTTCTCTAAATTGAGACTGGCAGTCTTTTTCCTGCAATGGACCAGATAATAAATATTTTACGTAATGCAGATCATATATGTCTCTGCTATTGCTCAAGACAACCATTTACAAGTGTGGCAGGCTGCCTGGCTTGTTTGCACATATGCTTATAATTTAAGCCATGCAGAAGACTGAGGCAGCAGCATTGCAAATTCAAGTTCAGCCTGGGCAATTTAGCAAAATCGTGTCTCAAAATAAAAATAAAAATGGCTGAGAATGTAGACCAGTGGTAAGGTAACTGCTTAACAAATGTGAGGCCCTGCGTTCAGTCTCTAGCAGCAGCAGCAGCAGCGGTGGCAACAACAACAATAGCGGGCTTACAAAATTACCGTGTAGAGACTACCATTTGCTAATTCCTGAGCACAATGTCTAAAAGTCAGGTTTTAAGGTCCTACTGGGCATACTGCAGCTTAGGAGCTGTATTATTCTGATAATTTATCTATATAAAATGTGAACAGTAGAGGTTTGTCTTGAATATTAAATGTGACAAAATACATGGAGCATTAATAAAGTTCATTAAACATTAGCTATCACTAAATATATGATTATTTCCATAGTGTCTGAATTGAGCTCTATTCAATAAATGTTTACTAAATTTGAGCCATTCAAAGACACTTACACACTTGAAATTTTGTATATCAAAATCTATTAGCCCATGATGTAATTTTAAATGGATATTTTAAAACTTAGTTATCTACAGTATTACCAGAAATATTAGAATAAATATCTTAAAACACTTTTTTAATAATAGGATTATTTTAACCAATAGAAATATGTGAATGAAAGTTCCATTATAAGGAAATTCATTAAAGTAAGATACCATGAATGTTAATTCTAGTGGAAACTAGTTAAAAATAACAAGGCTATCATATTTTTCAAGTATTTTCACATGTATTACCTCATTGGCTCTCCATCAGAAACCACAAATCACATAGATTAGGCCATATTTTCTTTTTCTTTCTTTCTGAGACAGGGTCTTGCCATTCAAGGTTCAGAATAGCCTTGAATTCACTATGTAACCTAGGGTGGCCTTGAACTCACAGTGATCCTTCTTAGGCCGTATTTTCTTTATTTAACAGATTTAAAAATAGATTAAAAAGTTTCAGTGGGAGGCTGAAGCAATAAGATTCCAAGTTTGAGCCTAGCCCAGGTAATTTTGTGAGACCTTGTCTCATATTAAAAGTAGAAAGACACAGCAGCAGCCATGCAGGCCAGGAAGAGAACCAGGAAGTCAATTCACACTTCCCATGAGGCAATGGCAGCCATGGCTGGGAAGAATTCCAAGAAGTCAGCCTGTTCTTCCTGTGAGCCAGCCCAGCCACCATGTGGCCTGGGAGACAAGTAGAGCTCCCCTCCCCATGGTGTAGTCAATTGGCTCATTTGGAGGAACACAGGCTGGGATGAGAACAACCAAGGTACAAAAACAACTTAATGCTTGTATTGATTGACTTTGCAGGCCTGGGGCCAGTAGTCTGAGCATCTGTTTAGAGGATAACAATATGCAATATAGCAACTATGGGGGATTTCCTTCTGTCTTGTTTCTGAAATCCAATATCGTTCTTGTTGTTTTGTTTTGTTCCATTTTATTGTTTTGTTTTATTTCCTTCGAAATAAAAAAGCAAAAGAAAAAACCATTCTGTTTTCATAGGCAGTTTAATAGAAAACAAAACAAAAAACTAAGTAACAGCTATTGGCCAGAACTACATGACAACAAGAAGACAAAAACAGGGCAAGCTTCTAAAAGAATACATAATCTAACCAAAAAGACATACAAAGAAATTATTTAAATATAATATAAAAGTGAAAATATAGTCAACTGGAGGGAAATATCTCAAAATAAATGACACTAAAAGATAAATAAGATTTAATTTAGGAAGATCAAGTGGTGGAAAGGTATTTTAGAAAGAAGAAATTATATGCTCCTCATATATCAACAGAAGTGCATAGAATACACAGGCAGGAGAACCTGTGAGACAGAACATAGGACATAATTTGAGAAGTAAGAAATGTGAAGGGGTTTATTTACTATATTCTAAGTTAAAGAGAGAGCTTCTTCTAGATACTGAGGAGCCATGGAAGACTAAGGAAAGACAAAAATCACATTTGGCTTTGAAAATATCATTCTGAAGGCAGTAAAGAAGATGGATTAAAAGGATATACATTCTGAAAGCAAAGGAGACACTGAAATAATCTTCCCATTGATAGCTTAGATATACACAAACAAGTTAAAGAAATGTCAACTTTGCACTTCCAGGCATATGTACAGCTTTATAATAAATATGCTTCAAAGTATCTGAAGACTGATAAAAATTTGAGGTTCAAGGATAGACATAAAAGGGTGATTAAACAGAATGGATAATTCAGAAATAGACCCACACATTATTAATTTATTTTTAACAAAAGTGCCATGACAATTCAAGAAGGAAAAGAAAAGTTTTCAACAAGTAAGCCTGCAACAACTGGATAAAAATATGAAAAACAGTGCCTTTAAAATTTTTTTTAATCAAAGACATAAATGTGAAAGCTAAAAACCTACAAGACTTCTAGAAGAAAACAAGAGAATCTTTGAGGCATTGACTATTTGCTCTCAATATTTTGGTCCTTAGGCATTCAGATCAGACTGGAATCTGCATCATCAACCTGGGGCAGTAGTAGTGAACCTGTGGCACATGTGTCTCAGCAGGCCCTCAGAGCCTTCTCTGTTGGCATGCAAGGAAAGTCGCCCCAGCCAAGGTCTGACAAATTGTCAGCATGTATACAATAACAAAGGTCACATTAATTGCAAAAGTATACCAAATGCAAACATTTACCTTTCAATAAAAAGCTGTTTATCATTGAAAGCTCTGTCATTGTACTTTTCATGTAAGACAAAAGACATTAATGTATGAGTTGTTTTGACTAAGCAAAAACTTCAGTACTCAGATTTAATTGCAGTATTGGTACTTTGCAATAAATAAGTGGGTTGGGGAGGTAACAATTTGAACTCTTTATCTCTAAAAGGTTTGCCATCACTGATCTAGGCCCTCTCCGCTATGGTAACTGCAGGATTCAATACACTGTAATAAATCTCTCTCTAAACACACACGCACACGCAGTCACACATATATGTACTATTGATTCTGTTTCTCTGAAGAATCCTGACTAATGCAGAAGGCCACAAGGTCTCACAGCTGTTCAAATCTGCCTCTATAGTGTGAAAGCAACCAAAGAGACTATGTTAACAAATAAGCATGTATGTGTTCTAATAAGACATAATTTTCTTTTTAAAAAAATTATTAGCATAAGTTTGCAATAAATAATAAAGACATTTGTGGCTGCAAATTAGTACATATATAGTGTATTGCATCTTGATTCTTTTTACTTCTTCCTTTCTTCTTCCCATCTCCTGCCATCTTCTAAATCCCTTCCCACCTCCACAAAGTCTATCTGCCTATTTCCTATCATTTACCTTGTTTTTAAAATCATCCATAGTTTGGGTTTCTCATATAAGAGAACCTATGCAATATATTTAACCACACACATCTGACTTATTTCACTTTACATGATACACTCAAAGTATGTCCATTTTCCTATAAATGACTCAAATTTATCTTTCTTACTGGCATGGGCCCACTTACAGCACAACTCAAAATAACTAAATATTGGAAGGAGCCTATATGTCCATCAATAGATGAATGGATAAAGAAAATGTGGTATTTACACACAATGAAGTACTACTCTGCCATAAAGAGGATAGTTAAGTCACTTTTAGGAAAATGGATGCACCTTGAGATCATAAGTGAATGAATCAGACACACAATCATTGTTTTTCTTACAAGAGAAATCCAAAATTTAAATAATTTAAACAGAAAAATAAAAGATAACAGGAATCAATGAGATACATCTTTGCAAATGGGAGAGGGAGAGAGGAAAGAGGGAAAACAAAAAGAATTGAGATGTGTTATGTTCTTATACCAACTCTCCATGATAAATGCAACCATTGTATACTGCAAACACGTACTGATAAAAACAAATGAAAAAGTTATCCTTTTTTATGGCTGAGAAGTGCTCCATGTTGTATATGTGGCCCATTTTCTGTATCCATTTATCTGTTGATGGATACATAGGCTGCTTCCAAGATTTAGCTGTTCATTCAGTTGTGCTGCTATAAACATGGGCACGATATGATGTCTTTAACTCTGAAAAGATATCCAGAAGTGGTATATCTGGGTCAAATAGAATTTCTATTTCTAGTTTACAAAAATTTTGTAATGAAATTTTATTAGTTAAAACCCCTTAAAACAATACAGTGAACTGGACCAACAGTTAATAAAGATTATAAATAACTACAATATAATAACTGGAAGTAATCATCACCCATAACAACACAGTCATGACTGCCTCAACACCTTAGTCAATGAGCATAAGCACAAAGACTTATGCTACTACTTCCCCACTATCTACCATCCGGTTCCCCTAGGTTTATTATCTTTAAGCCTGTCTCAGAAGGACAAACTCTTCTACCTCTCTATTCCTCCATGCCACACAACAGTAAGCTTTGGCACTAGTCTCAAGATCCAGGAAAAGGGTTAGTTTGGATGAAGGGCCAGCTACTCTCTCCGCTCTCCTGGAGGAGATTAAGGATGGGTATCAGCAGCGTACAATCACAGTGGGCTATTAAGTTATTTAGCATTTCTTCTAATTGAGCTTCATTTTTAGGGTTAATTTGCATGAGACAAAAATGGGTAGCTTCACAAACATGTTTAGGAATGATCTCTATCCATACAATGACTTTCTACCAGAAATGACTTCATAACTTTTGACAATTTACAAATGTTCTCTCCCTGAAAACACCTTCCCCAGTAGCTCTGTTCCTAAATATTTTGTTTCCTAAACTTACTTCTTACCACTATTAACTATTTCTAATTCTGTTCCACACAGCTAATAATAAAACAATTTATTCTTTGGAGAATGATTACATCTGAAAAATTCTTAAAAAACATTTATAGTAATAATCAAAACAAACAGTGAACTACATCTAGTTTCAACATGCCATTATAGGACAATTTTTCTAGGAATTCTGTTATAAAAGATGCAAGCCAGATCTACATATTATGAGGCTGTAACATCTCCTGCTCTGACTCCTGAGGATTGTATTAGGTATTTTACAGCCTGGTTCAAGTCTTTTTTCAAGATCTGGAGTAGTGTTACAGTTTTCTCCTCGTGTTATTTTAATAACTTTCTTGTTATCAAACCCTAACACAAATCTACTTCTAGTTGATACAAATCTACTTGTAGTATTTTGAGGAATCACTATACTCATTTCCACAGTGGCTGTAACTAATTTACATTCCTACTGATAATATATATAAGCCCTCTACCCCTTGCCATTTGTCGGTTTTTGAGTTACTGATGATAGCCATTATTTCTGGAGTATTTCTGGAAATTCAGTGTTATTTGATTTGCATTTCTCTAATGGTTAAAGACACTAAACATTTTTTATGTCCCTTTTGGCTATTTATAATTTACTTGAAAAGTGTCTATTGATTTCAATTGCTCATTGTTTTAACTGGATCTTTTATTTTTGGGAGTCTAACATTTTTTGAGTTCTTTATGTAGTCTAGACACCGCTCTCCAGTCTGAGAAGTAACTGGCAAACCTTTTTTCATTCTGTAAGTTTTCTCTTTATTCTGTTGGTTGTTTCCTTTTCTATGCAGAAAGATTTAAATTTGATAGAATCCCATTTGTTGATTGCTGGTGTTATTTCCTGTGCAACTGAGGTTCTGTTCAGAAAGCTGCTGCCTTGGTCTATGTCTTCAATAGTTTTATCTATTTTATATTTCAGCAGATTCAGTTTCTGTTTTAACATCTAGGTATTTGATCCATTTTGGTTGGATTTTATTAAGGGGTGAAAGATATGGGTCTATGTTCATTTTTCTGCATATGGATAGCCAGTTTTCCCAGCATCATTTGTTAAAGAGGCTTTTTGCAATATGTGTTTTGGCCCTTCTATTGAAGATCGAATGGGTAGCATAGTTTTTTTTTTTTTTCTGATGTTCTCTTCAATCTTTTTTCAGACTCCTAGAGTTTTCTTTAGGGTATCTTTCACTTTCTTAGTTTATTCCTAGATATTTTTTTAAGCTATTGTAAATGAGATTGATTGCTTGGTTTCAAAGACTTCATTTTCAAAAACAGGGAGCTAAGTTTGGTTTGAGGATTATAGTTTGTAAAGCATACAATTTTATATGTAATACATAGCTAAAGTTAGTTGCTGAAGTTCAAATAGCTAAAAACTACAGAACTAGAATCAGATACACATCATAGTATTCTTTCTTCTTCCACATATCACATTAACAGAGAAACAAGATGTTTATAGGATAAGGATCTAAAATAGTAAATGACTTTATTTTAAGTTTTGATTAAGCCAAGCACCTAATCTAATCATCAAAAACAGACGGGAAATATTTCTGCAAAAATAACACATAGAAACACCTATAGTTTATGAAATATACGAAAATGTATTTTTTTACATTTTCAGTCATATTATTGTTTAATATTAGTCCATCCAACATGAATCTACAGGTTCCTATTAAGAATACAAGTTAGTTAGAACATATAGATGATTTCAATACATGTATTAGTAGTTTTGTGAAGGTTAAAATATTACCTTCACAACAGGAACTATGTAAAGTATATTTTAGTATGTGCTCGGCTTGCTAAAGATTTTGTTTCTGACCTAAGATATTTGTTTAGAGTTCAATAATTCTAAGATAATACTAAGAAGAAGCTGAAAACAATCCGATTCCCTAAACTGTTCACTCTGAACTAAAAGTAAAAGGTTTTGACTTCTAAACTAAAACCTCTCAGTTTCAGTGAGAAACAGAAATTACGCAACCATCCAAATGGAAATCCTGACAGTGACACTTTTAAAACAAAACTTTAGCTATATCCAAGATTCAGGCTTTACAATGACCTGCTTCCAGTTCTATCAATGACTCCATGTTCCCTTGTTTCTGTTCACACACTGTGCCCACTGACAGAAAAGTCTTCCGTTGTCTCTACCTGGCTGACTCCCTACCCACACTTTAGGTCTGAGCTTAAAAATCTCTTCTTCCAAAAACTCTACATATATAAAAAGGTATGTTTCAGAACATTTTATCCACATTGCACCATTATCAAAATATACTTTAACTATTCATTAAGTCATCTATCTTTATCCATGGACTGCCTAGAAAGGGAAGCACTGTCTTCGTCATGTAATCCAGCATGAGTGCCTAGCCTGTTGCAAGAGCTTTCATTCAGTTATTTATTTTGAGGCAGGGTCTCACTATATTGCCCAGGTTGGTCTTGAATTTCTGGGTTCAAGTAATTCTCATGCTTCAGTCTTTCAAGTAGCTGGGATTAGTGGCACATGCCACTGTACTTTTAATTTAAGGCTGTGTACCTTAAGGATGTGTATATTAAATAAACCTCTCTGAACAAAACCATTTTAGAATGAGGCATGAAGAGAAGATAAACATCCAGTGTTTTTTAGATAAATAAATATTGCAAATGGCTGTTTTAATATGCACTCAAAGCAGGCACCTCTGGGGCAAATTATTTCATATTAGTCATTATTTTCATTTATAAAAACGTTTTCTGGTTGGATTTATCATATTAAGTAAGTCACTTCAATTTGTTACATATTTATTAAAGCAATGGGAGGAAGATAACAGAAGTAAAGACAAAGCTATTAATCTGAATAATTTTCAATATTTATAAAAGAAAAAACAGGCCCTGACCAGTTTACCCAAACAGCTGGGGAGCATCGGTAGGTTACTCTGGGTCCTGGTTGGGCTGTGCCCAGTGACCTCAGGGGGAGGGGAACCTCCTGTGCTGAATGACATGAGCAGAAGGCCTGCACAGCAAAGTCCACCTAGCCATGCAACCTCAGCATCTCACTCAGAACCTGGTGAGGCACCATCCAGCGTTCCCACGCAGATGGCGAGCTTTGGTGCACCATGTGGCATGAGGTAAAGGCCTACACAGCATACTTCACCTAGCTGTTCAGCCTTGGTACACCACTCAGAACCTGGCAGAGTCCCGTACAGCAACTCAAGCAGCCAGGGAGCTTTGTGGTGCCATGAGGGATGTGCTGAAGGTATGCCCAGTGTACTCCCTCTATTTGAGGAGCCTTTGAGTGCCACTAGGGACTTGATAAGGCCTGCCTAATGACTCCCGTTCAACTGGGGAAACTTCCTGCAGTACTGACAGACATCCTCAACCCAGGAAGCAACTGAGATCCTGTATTCAGCTTCCCCAAGGGAATACAGGAAAATGACAAAACAAAAGAGCAAAATGTAATCTCAGACCTCTAGCCCATCCCAAAAAAGCCTAGGAGACACAAACATAGAAGACAGTATAAGCCATATACCTGAAATTTATGAAATTATAGCAACTGAGGTAAAGAAACAACTCAATGAAGCTGTAAAGGAACTCACATCAAAAATAATCTCCCAGGTAAAAGAAGAAAGGATAAACATAATAAAAGAAATATTGAACACATCTAAAAAGACATAGTTAAAAAAAATCTAGCATTGCAAAAAGATGGAACCCTTGAATGAACAATATAAGAAAGAAACAGAATGCATGAAACAGATTCAAAGATATCCAGGAAATCAAAAATTCCATTGCAAGTGGGCAAAACTTCAATGAATGTGAAGATAGACAACACAAATGATATTAAAAGACTATTTACAGAAGTAAGCCAACAATTGCCAAAACATGGGAAAGGAGACAAGTAAGTCTCCTTTACAGATAAGTGAAGCATAAAGAACTCCAGTTAGCCATAATCAAAATGAATCTATAATCAGAAATATAATAATCAACATCCCAGAAATTCAACATAAGAACAGAATATAAAAAGCTGTTAGAGAAAAGAGAAAGATCACTTATAAAGGAAAACCCATCAGAATCACAGCAGACTTCTCAATATAAACAATGAAGTCAAGAAGTGCATGGAGTAAAATATTTCAAATCCTAGAGGAAAATGACTTCCAACCCAGATTGATGCAAAAATAAAATGCTTCTATGACAAAGAACAGTTGAAAAACTTCATGATCACCAAACCAACCCTGTTAAGAATATTGAAAGATATTCTAGATAGACATAAAAATAAATACAACATCAGGAACATAAACATAAAAAAAGCACTAAGCAAGGCAAACAATTAAATTGAGGGTAAAGGTAAAGACCAATAGCAGAAAGATAACATGATAAAAATAATCCAATATATATCAGTTATAACCATTAATGTAAATGGCCCCAATTTACCAATTAAAAGAAACAGACTGGCAGAATGGATCAAGAAACAACATCGAACCATATGCTGTGTATAAGAAACCCATCTAACCCAAAAGGAAATTCGTAGACTGAAAGTCAAAGGATGGAAAACAATACTTCATGCCACAGAAACTCCCCAAAAGATCAGCTGTTCTGTTTGCAGACAATGTGCACTTCAAACTAAGAATGATGAGAAGAGATAAAGAATGTCACTACATACTAGTTAGGGGAAAACTTCAAGAGGAAAACAAATGCTGGAGAGGCTCTGGGGAAAAAAGAACTATTCTGCACTGTTGGTGGGAGTACAGACTGTGCAACCACTGTGGAAATCAGTCTGAAGGTTCCTCAAAAAGCTAGGATTGGAAGTCCCATTTGACCCAGCTATTTCACTTCTGGAAATATTCCCAGAAGAATTGAAAACATCATACCACAGTGATATATGAGTACTCATGTTCATAGAAGCTCAACTGTAATAGCTAAATCTTGGAAACAACCAAATGCCCATCAACTGAGGAATGTATAAAAAAGATGTGGTATTTTTACCACACATACAATGGAGTACTATTCAGCTATAAAGAAGGATTACATTGAGGCTTTTAAAGATAAATGGATGCAACTTGAGACCATATTCATAAGTGAAATCAAACTCACATGTGTAAATATCATATTGTCTCCATAGTATAAGAAACTGAAAGAGTAAATAAAATACAAAACCTTAAATAAACATTGTGAGAGGGTAAGAAACTGCTCAAAGGAGAAAAAACAGGGAAAAGGAGAAAAGAAGGAAGGAAAAAGAAAAAAGATATAAATTTGTTTATATACATGTAAGATAGCTAAGATGATTGTATTACTAATTCTATTAGCTCTTGGAATAAAACAGTAAACATTGATAAAATTTGATAAATTTTGCATGTTTATATATCTGGTAATCTGAGTAACTCTTTTGAATGTAACTATGCAAAATAACAACCTTACTTATGTTCCTACCACCTTGTTTTGAAGGCTTATATTGTTATTGTTTTGGGCTCTTTGTTATTGTTATTTGTGTCTTTTGTTTCTTGTTTTTCTTGTATTTTGTTTTGTTTTTCCCTCTAATACAGAAAGGATAGATGTACATTTATAAGCTTACATGCCTAGCTTGCCCTAAAAATTTACCAGAATTGATTTTATTACATGTGATGGCATGAACAGTTACTTTGAAGAAAACAAGACACTACGGTAGCAATTGCTGATTTTCTGTCATCTTGCTTTGAAGTCCAATAACGCTTTTATTCTTTGTTTTGATTGTTTTTAGTCTATTTTCTATTATTTGGTTTCAATATGTATGAAGGTATAGACAGCTATTTTGAAGAGAACAAGAGACATTATGGTAGCCATTGCTGATTTTCCTGTTGTCTGGTTTTGAAGGCTGGTAATGCTTTAATTATTTTGTTTTAATCAGTTTTATAGTGTTTCATTTTGTTTGAATTCATCATATATGAAGATATGGACAACTATTTTGGGGTGAACACTGTTGATTTCCTGTTGTCTCATTTTGAAATCCTGTGTTGTCTGCATGGTTTTGTTCTGATCTGATTTGTTCTGTTCTGTTTTGTTTTATTCTTTAAAATATTTAAAAAAGAACAAGAAAAAATAGTAGAAAATTAAGTTTAAACGGTTGGGGTTCTCTATCATTAAATCACTTACTTGAGGCATTTATTCCAACTAGAAAAGCTCTTTGGAAGCTAATTGTCATGCACAGCTCAAAACAGCAAACATATTTTAAAAATAAATCAATAATTTTTAAGGAGACTTCAAACCATTAAATAGAAAAGCAAATGAGTTGGATGTGTTGGATATTCCTATAATGCCAGCACTCCTAGCATTGAGGAAACTAAGAGTAATCACATGAGTTTGAGGACAGCCTGGATTAGATAGCAAGTTCAAGGTCAGCTCAGACTAAAAACAAAACCCTGACTCCAAAAGATTCCCATTCTGAATTACTGCAAGGGCCTGATATTTTGGGAATGATCCCAATTGGTGCCTGTCAAGGTAAAATAAATCTGCCTCCAAATCTTGGGTGTTGCTTTGGTGTTTCTGCTAGTTGTTGCAACAAAAACAAAACTATTCCAAGTTTGAACATAAATATCTTCTGGTGACTATAACATATTATCTAAATTATTTTAGTTACAGTGAGTTCTGCAAGCATGTTAAAAATAATCACTAGTTGTCAGGTATGGTGGCATACACTTGTAATCCCACAATAATACCTATGGTGATAAAGAAAAGATCTATTAAATTAAAATTGTAATTCTGCTGCAACATGATACAATGAATTCTTTAATCAGGAAGTGCAAATGATCAAGAAAACATAATTTTCCATACTGAAAGTTATATGGAAGGTTTGAAACAAGTTATAGCATTTGGGAAAGAAGAGGGACAAAAATATTAAAATATTTTATTTTAGTTCCTAGACATTCCAGGCAGTTTATATGCCTCCAAACCTTGTTTGGGTACTTGGCATGAGTACTGGGAAGGATCAAGACTGGAAGTAGGTAGTTGAAAATGCACTAATTAAAGTCCTGTCATTTATACAAACTCTATGGCCATGGAAAAGTTATTTAGACTCATCTAGGTTGTGGATTTTAGATAAGCAAAGGATAAGTAAAGAATGATTCCTAGATATTGTTTACTTATAATATTATGAAATTTTAAATGTTTTAAATTAATTTTTAACCTCCATATCATGTGGTAGCTACTATGGACAACAACATGTATAAAGGATTAAAAATCAAATAAACCAAATCTTGTTACATATAGGCAGAGCCAAACTGTACACTAAATCTGATAAATCTAGTAAATATCTTTTCACTTTTCTATTAATCAATTACCACTCAAATTGCCTCTCACTGGGTGTGGTGATGCATGTTTATAATTCTAGCACTCTGGGATGCTGAGGCAGGAGGATGCCTGTTGTAAGCTGTTTTGAGCTGATAGAACTATGCAAGTAAGCTGTGATGTCCTTTTTGTTAAGTTTCCAATAATTGCTGTATAATTTATAATTTCATGGTAATTTCTGTAAATGATGCCTTACACTTCCTTAAATTCCTTCAAGCACAGCCTCATTTCTTGTAAGACACCTTGACCCCTCCTCTTGCTATGTATGGTATTACCACACTTCCCTATATGGTGACATGCTAACTCTGACCCCTCCTCTCTTAGTTCACTGTTACATACCCCGCTGCAGCCACTGGCTCAGCGTGCACTCCATCCTGACCGGTCCTTGGAATAGTGCCGCTGCTGAGCTCAGCTCATAAATTTTTTTTTTTTTAATTTTTGGAGTATGATTTTGTCTATCTCAATGCCAAGTTTGAGTCCCGCATGGATAACTTAGGGACTCAGAGAGATCCTGTCTCAAAATAAACAAAGAACTGAGGATGCAACTCAGTCCAAAGGCCTCGGTTCAATCCTCAGTACTGGAGGGATGAAGGAGGAGAGCTGCCTTTCTCTAGAAACAGGGAAAGAGGACAATATGTGTCCTATTTTGGCTATAAATTTTCACAATCACAGAAGTTAAAACTGAACTTATAACTGAACTTAGGTTCATGAGATGAAAAACATCAGCTACAGCAAGCATGGTAGAGTTTCTTTTCAACACTGACAAATTTTGTACACTATCTTCTTAATTTTTACATCTTATTTGCTAGCACTACTAATAAACTACAGACCAGGAAGATACAAGCTTAAAACTAATACTCAGTAAGGTTCTACATTAAGAGATTCATTTTAAAATATGAAGTGACTTATAAAAAAAACTATGTTGATATAAAGTTTATACATTATCTACAGATGACAAAAATCATACTGTATTATTATTACTCTATAAGCCTCTTTTATAGAGTAACTCAAAACATTTTTTAAAAAATTACCCAGTTAATTTTCATGACACTTCTGCAAATAGGCAGATACTTCTCCCACCCATAAAGGAGGCACAAACAAACCCAAATAAAAACAAACAAAAAACCAAAAAGCATAATGAAAAACCAACAAAGCCAAAAACCAAAAAAACCTCCCCCAAAACCACATACATGACAATCAGCACTTTGAACTTATTTGACTTCCCACAAAACATAAGTACAGAAACAGTGCACTATCCTGTCTAGCACTGATTCTAGCCATTTGTTCAGTGTCTGCCACACTGTGAACGCTCTTTATATATTTGCTCAATAAATAAGGGCTATTAATAGTATCTAACAATTACTAAAGCTCTTATATCATGTGGCAAGTATATTGCATCTATTATTTAATGCTATAAATAGTTCAATGAAGTGAATTACTATTTCTTATTTTATTGATAAAACTAAGGCCTGGGTTAAGTAATTTCCTTAATATTACAAAATGATAAAATAATGATTTTAAAACACAGCCTGCTCTATTACTTAAAGATCATGATCGTAGGGGGGAAAAAAGCAGCAGACTAGCAGTAAGACTACAATCTAGTACTTTCCTGGAGAGAGGGAACAATCTTTTTAGAATGCCTAGCACAGGATCTTAGTTTACTTTTTTCTTCACGATATGTTTTCTGAATAAAATTAAAATCACATAAAAATGAGACAAGCTGAATATGATGCCACACACTTGAAAAAAATCCTAGCACTCTGGAGGCTAAGGGAGCAAGATGGCAAGTTAAAGTCCAGAGGGGGCAATGCAGTGACTTAACAAGACCTTATTTCAAAATAATAAAAAGGACTGTGGGTGTAGTTAGTATGGAAAGTGCAGCATTCAGTCCTTAATATGGCAAAACAAAACAATGAACTAACAAATTAGGCTTCATTGTCTCCAACTATGAAGCATAGATAAAGTTATGTTTATAGGCAATCTCCATAGTTCTCGAAGTGTGGTTCCAAGATCTGGAAATTTTGCCAGAAATGCAAATTCTTAACCCTACTCCAGACTTTGTGAATCAGAAACTGTTGTTTGGAAAGCCTTTCAAGCATGCTAATATTTGAGAACCACAAATCTACTTTATATAATGTGAAAATTTATAAGTAAATCATACATTGTACAAAATGATGTATTCCATGTATAAAATTTTATACAATATATCAATTTATAAGGATTAAATAAATTCAATAATGTGAAAGCACTCTAAAAAGTGAATGCTGTATCACTATTGTTAAAAGATTAAGTTACATTCCTTGAAAAAGTTCAGTGCTTTTGTAAAATCCAGATACAAATAAACATGAGAAATCAATTAAATCATAAAATATTTTTGAAACTATAAACTTGTTTTTTTACATCTTATTTGGATAACACAGAATACCTGGATCCAAAAGAAAAGGTGATTTTGATCCATGAAAATGTACCTAGAAATCTGATAATCTGTTCATGCCAGAAATCTGACATGCTGTACAAGCTCCCTACCTGACCAGTGTCCACTGGAGATGCCAGATCTGTCCGTGCATGTTTCACTCACAGGTCTAAACACAGTCTCCCATCCACCAGTAGCATAGCGCCAGTTCTGAGATTCCAAGATGAGTGTTCGCTGGGTGCCATATGCAATCATGAAGCAGTAGACCACATGATGGAGTTGACAGCCATAGCCACAGCCCTTGTTGATGTTACATACCAACTTCTTGGCTGTGCTGCAGTCCTTGGGATTCTGCAAGAGAGAAAAAAGAAGCTAAGATGAAGATAAGTAGTACAGAGATATCAACTTCACTTTATAAGTGACAAGTGTCAGAAATATATCATAATCCAAGGCTGATTCAGGATACTTTTTTTCCTTTCTGGTTTTTGAAAGATGGTCTCACTGTGCAGTTTAGGTGGTCTTGAACTCAAAGTATAGCCAAGGCTGGCCTTAAACTCACAGTGATCTTCCTACCTCAGAATCCTGACTGCTGGGATTACAGGTGTGTGTCACCACATCTAACTTGATATTGGATCCAATAAAAAGAATGGAATATAAATTTTATGTTCATATTTAGAGACAGAAGTAAAAAAAGAACAATCATTTTGGAAATGTCATTAAACAAATGCGAAATTAAGCAATGCAGTTACTTAAAAAAAGAAAACAAAACTCACTTCTATCATTCTATCATTCAGAACATGAGTGCAATCAATTCTGAACTCAAAGTTTCAAACACTGAAAACTTTATGAAAGTAGTGAAATGGTTCATTTATTCTAGCAGCATTTCAGCATTCTGAGTTTACCACCTTCTATGATAATTATCTTAAAGGAAAAATTATAATTTCTCTTTAATTCAGTCTATCCCCGCAGTTCTATATGTTACAAATACAGTCAACATTTTCATTACAAAGTAAAAAGCACTGAGTAAACAAATTGGCAATGACAAAACGTCAGTCACACAACTTTTTCTAACCAACTCTGATGACAGCCACTAGCAATTTTCTCCACTGCACCCAGACTCATTCCTTACTGGTTACCTTGAGGATGTGTTATGCCAGTTTTTAATTGGCAGCTCCATTTTCCTCATTCTATATTTTTCCATAAAATGATTGCCTAATGTGATTTTCTTTTTAATTCTAAGGTTTACATTGTTCACAAATTTGTATGAACTATTACTATATATCCCTCAGTATCTTAATTCTTCATATAACAAGTTGTTTTGACAAGGGCTCTAATCTGAGACGTTTCCCAAACTGGTTTGCCTCCCAGAGATGAAAGGATGAGTTCCTTTAGGAACAGAATCTTTCTTTCTCCCACACAGCAAGAGCAAAGGTAATCAGTTTTCAATTTCCATGAGCTGGAATAAGCAGTCAGCAGACTTCAACTCTGAGATTATATTCCAGGGATAATCTGTTCAGTCAAATAGAGCCCTACTAATAAAAGCTAAAATGGTGAGGCTATCTTTATGTACTTTCAAAATCATTCTGAAGGAAAAAAAGTGAAGGGAAAATACAATGTAGTCCTGCTCCAAAGAGGTACCTTTCATATTCAAATGTATCACATTTGGTTGGCCTTTTGTACATTAAAGCAGAACCCATTTCTATCAAGAAGCTCTTACAAAGAGTGAAAGCCCTTATCAATTTAACAGTCCTGGTCAAATTCAGCAAGATTTGGTCAGAACTGTTTCTATGATCAAGCACAGGACTTTCTTTTCTTGAGAGTACAAACTTGTGGAAGACCCCTCCCCCCAATAATAATCACAGCCTTGTTGCTACAAGCACAAAAGATTGAGAGGAACAGAAAAGCGTGATGTCATGCAGAAATGGGAAACTTCTATAATTTAATTTCTATAAAGTATTATCTAAGGGCATGGGAGTAAGGGTTATAGGCTAGTTTGGATCCTTGCTTTTTAATAATACTAGAAATTAAAGCAGAAATTTATAAAAACAGTTTCAATTGTAAAGTTAAGAGGAAAGACAGGAAAGAACTCCAGTTGAGGTAACTGCAAGGGGCATGCTCTAATACAAGAGTTCAGACTTCTGTGCCCCTAAAAGCAAGAGGCCAGCTTTTAATGATTAGTTGCTTGGATGGGGGCTAGTGAATCATTAGTTCAGTCCTGGTTCCATAGTTCTGAAATCTTTATGGTTAGTCCCAGGGGACTTGAAAGTTTAGGACAGTGGCTGGAGATTTCTCAAGCATAGCTGGATGTCCCTGGATACTGTCCAATCTGGTGTTGCCAATTTTGAAGGAGGTGAGATTATGTAAACTCAGGGCTAGTAAACATACATTATTATTGAGCAAGAAAAGTATAACTCTTGCCAATTATGTGAGTATTAGCAATAAACAAAGTAGAAATTTAACAGAAACAATTCAGATACTTTCAGTTCAGTTAATTTAAAAGAAACAATTTCAGCATATTAAGACATGAATCATAACTGACTACATCATACCAGGATACTGGAATTTTTAAAAATAAGGTACACTGGGCCAGGGATTTAGCTCAGTGGTATAAGTGCCTGCCTGAATGTCTTGAGTTCAATCCCCGGTACCAAAACAAAACCAAAACCAAAACAAACAAACAAAAAAAACCACACGGACTATAATAGTTTGTACAATCAAAACTTTAAATTTTCCTAAACAATAAAAACAAGAAAAGATGATGTCTTAAGTTTTTTCTCATTGCTGAGACAAAATACCCAATACCCAAAGTTAAAGGAATGAAGTTTGCAGGTATTTCAGTTCATGGTTGGCTAGATCCAAGCCAGGATGGATGGCAGAGGGGCATTACAGAGGAGAAACAGCTCATGCTGAGCAAAAGGCACCAAAGCAGTGAGGTAGTTGAGTAGCAGCAACAGCAGCAAGTGATAGCACCAGCTCTTTCTGTCCATTATATTCTACCCAAGCTACATGCCCACAGGGTGAGTAGTACTCACACACACAGGATGGGCCTTCTCATTCATTATCCACATCCAGAACTATGCCAACCAATCAGTGGACTAATTTAGTAATCACAAACTCTTAATAAAGGCTGGGTAGAAGCCTCTGGTCTTGCATTCTGTGTGTATCTAAAATTAGCTCCGCATGGATGATACTAAGGTCTCCTGCCAGTTTGGGCAGTAGAGCAGTAGCGAGGCTTCTTCTTCTTTGGGTGTAGGGGTCAAGTGCCTGGACTGTTAAGCATTCTGAATCCAATTCTGAGGAACAAATTCTATAGGTTGCCACTGTTCTGAAACATGGTACTCTGGGGCTTTCTTCTCAAAGCAAAATCTTTCATCTTTACAATTTTGAGACTACAAAGGCTGGAGTCCTGTTATCTTGTGATGTCCTAAGGCCATCTTTTCTACAGTTCTCTTCCTTCTCAACAACAAAGTTCTCCTCTGCTCTTTATATCTACAGCTTTACTAGAGCTTCCTTTCTGGCTGACTTCACAACATTTTAAATTTTTCTGGGGGGGGCTCCCTGCTATGGACTTCAACACACATCTGGCTAAAAGCTCCTAACGATAGCTATGCCACTCTGAACATTAGACTGTCTTAAAATTCCTTCAGCAAAAACAATTAGTCCACTGCCCTTAATCTCAGTCTTAGGAAAAGTCTTTGGACATGAGCAAAATGTAGACAAATTTTTTTGCCAAGGCATAACACATATCATCTGGAATCCAACGGCTAATATGGTCTTTCTTCCCAGCAGAAACCTCCTGAACCTGGTCTTTACTGGTGGCATTCCTATCAGCATTCTGGTCTTTGGAGTTGTGACAAGTACAGTTTTAGGTAATCCAGGGCTGCTTCTTCAGTTGGCATATTCAAACTTTCCCAAACTCTTCCTATAAAACAGTTCCACAGGCTCCTGAATCTCTTGGCCAAGTAATGTTACAGCAAAGGCCCCACTCTCTTAGTTACTTTTCATGTTGCTAAGACAAAATACTCAACACCTAAAGTTAAAGAAGAAATGATTTATTTAGCTCACCGTTTGTAATGGGTTTAGTTCAGTTGGCTGGCTCCAACACAGGATGGCATGGCAGAGGGACAGCATAAAGGAGAAATAGTTCATAGTGGGCAGAAGTCAGCAAAGCAGAGAAGTAGAGAAGTAGCAGCAACAAATGACAGCAGCAACCCTCTTTCTATCCTTTGTTATATCTAGGCTACACACCCTCAGGGTGGGTAGTGCTTACAGCTAGCCTTCCCATTTGTTGTAGTCAGGGATTTGCAAGGCGAGACAATAATACTGGACACATAATTTATAGTGTTATTAACAATGGTCACCCAAGGAGTCAATACAAAAAAAGTTCAGGAAATCTGTCCACAACAGAGAATCCAGCCAAGGGCATGGATCCCATGGCAATATCCCACATGAGTTCAGCAGAAGACCTAGAGCCCACGACAATGACTCGTGCAAGTCTGTTTCACAGGTCTGCACTGGGAAGGCCCCAAGGTCAGTGGTGGAAGCTATAGTCTATGCCAGCAGAATAAAAGATCTGTGCCAGTAGGCTGAGGTTCTGTGCTGGCTCCAGAAAGCAATGCTCAAAATAAGGTCCAGAGCTCCCCAAAAAAGTACCACAGCCATCCTCAGCAACAACGAAGGCCTGAGCTCCTCCAACAATGGGAATAGCTGAGTTCTTATCAGGAAGCCAGTGTGACAAGCTTCTCCGGGAGAGTGAGCAACACACCATCTTCTCCTCTGGAGCCAGGAAGCCATGCTCAATGGAAGGACTAGAGTCCTCCAACGTGAATCACAGTAATTCTCAGCAACAACAAGGCCCTGAGATTCTTTGATGATAAGAACAGCCAAGCTCATACCAGGGAAGAAGCTCAACATATTCCTCCAAGAGAACTCATGGCAACAGGAGAACCAACAGCACCAAACAACAGTATCAGCTTTTCCTCTCTAAGTCTCCTTTTTATGCTCGCAACAATCTTCAGATGGGCCATCTACACTGCACCATTCTGAATCAGTTCATCTGGTGTTTAAGCTGACCAGCAGTTTTTAATACACCACACCATTATTCAAGCTAGAGCTATACCAAACCAATCAGTGACCTAATTTAGTAATCATACACCCTTAATAACTACATCAGCTACTAATCACAGCATCACAAACTCTGAAAACACCTACCTATGAATCCATGAGGTTTTAGGGGATATCTGGACACAAGCCATAAAAGGACAGTAAACATAAAAATTATTTTCACAAAAGTAAAACCTCTTAGCTCAGCTGTAAATTTAAGATATCAAGAATGAATTGATATCTTAAGTATTGTTTTTTTTTAAATTTTATTTAAAGAGGAAAAAAGCAAAACAGAAAAAAGGGTAGAAACAATACAGAATTAAAAAAATAAACTAAGAAATCACTAGTTGATAAATTACATATCGTCTTCTTAGATATAGTTGTTCAAGTTACAAAATTAAAGCATACAAAGTGGACATTCAAACAGTGAGGCTGCAAATAGTTCTGTTCAATGGTCCAACAAAACTTAGCAACATGGTTATCAATCCTACACACTTAAACATACATGCAGTTATATCCTTTAGAGCACTTTCTTTTCTTCTTTTTGGTTTTTAAGTCCATTATCTGTTTAGTTATATCAAGTTTCAGCTTGCTTAGTACCTTACTGATCTGTTTGGTTGTTGTTATTTACTTTTTAATCACCTTATATAATTCTGTTGCTTTGTTTTTGAGTTTCTCCTTATCCATGCCCCATGGATCAGCTTTGGTAGAGTTGGGAGCTTGTGGAGATATTTTGTTACTTTGTTATCCTTTTTTTTTTATTTGAAGGTAGTAAAATACAGCAGAACAAGACAGAACAAAGCCAATTGAGACAGTGTAATGAAATTAGTATAGAGCTTCACAGCAGGTCACCAGGATAACAGTAATAGGTACAATAGTATATCTCGTTTCCTTCACAATAGTTGTTCTTTCAATCAGGTACAGCAATATCAAACTTACAAAAACAGAATATTGAATAGAGCAATACCATTAATCAGAACAAAGCAAAACAATGATAAAAATATTTGCCTTCAAAGAGATGGTAGAAGGAAATCCCCCTTATTTGCTATATTGCATACATTGATCCTCCCAAGAGATACTCAGATCTCTGGCTCCCACTTGCTAATGGGGGTGGGGGTGTTGGGTGGATGCTTGATTCTTAGCCCGCGTGCCGGTAGGCTCATAGCTGCTTACCAGAGCAGTGAGCTAGCTGCTTGTTTTCCCACAGCCCCAAGTTCCAACATGGCATGGACCTCAGGAAACACCAATGGTTCTCATCCTGGAGTGGCCGCAGCTTATCAGGCCACAGCCACTTACCAGAGTGGTGAGCTGGCTGCTTGGTTTCCCAGCACCCCAAGTTCCAACATGGCATGGACCTCAGGAAACACCGATGGTTCACTCTGTGGAGCAGCCATGGCTTGTCAGGCCATGGCCACTTACCAGAGCAGTGAGCTGGCTGCTTGTTTTCCCAGTGCCCCAAGTTCCAACATGGCCAAGTATTGTTGTTTTAAACTTAATATTTGTTTCCATTTGGGTTTTTTAAGGCAGGGTCTCATTATGTAGTGCAAGCTGGACTTGAACTCTGGGCAACACTTGTGTCTCAGTCTCCTGAGTTCTGGTATTACAGATGTGTGTCACTATGCCTGGCCTAAACATAAAGATTCTGACATTCTCCCTGTGTGTTACACTTTGAATTCTTTTTAAAAAATATTTTCTTAGAACCAACTGTCTCATTAAAAATGTTCTGTATCAAAGATACATTTCTGATATTATGATTAATTTATAGCAAAAACATAAAACTTTCAGATAATTATGAAATTATGTCACCCCAATTATAAGTCACCAGCAGTTTAAAAAAAGTCACATTATTGTTCATATTAGTGTCCAAAACTATTAGGTCATATGTAGATATCTGCATTGTACATCTAGAAAAGAACACATAATATACTTGAGGGAAAAATCTGAAATCTTCGCTGTTGAACATTGCTAGGTTTTTCTACAGAAATGAAGTAATTTTTTTTAAAAGTCACATTGTAAGTACTAAATCAAACACTAGATGATAAAAAAAATGCCAGCAGGCCTTTTTTAGCATCTCAATTTTTTGTTTTAAAGATCATTTCACTACATAGTTCAGTCTGCTCTTGAACTTACAATGTAGCCCAGACTCGCTTCGAACTGAGTGATCCTACTGCCTTAGCTTCCTGGGATCCTAACACCTCTCCCCATAGCATCTCTTGAAAATGTTAGCAATAGACCAGGTCAATTTACACTTTCCAGCAAAAAGTTTTGCTTTTTCCTCCTTTAAAACCAATTGTAAAATGAATTGTGCTTATATAACTTACTTGTATTTTAAGATACAAGGTATCTTAAAATGATGAACAAATACTACCCTCAGTCACTTAGACACTTTCTTCAAGATAATTTTTAATTTGTTGACCTGTAATTTGATAAAAGTTCCTGTTTTCAGGTATTTTATCCCTCTAGAATAGCTACCTGAAACTTATTTAAGGGTTAGATAGCCTCTAATCTTATATCACAGTATTATTACATATATATCAACAATCTATGAAATAAATTTAGTAGACCCAAATATACTCAAGATGTTTCATTATAAACATATCCCATTTAAATTTAACTTAGCTATAAAAACCAAGGTATTAGCTTAATATAATTATTTCTTTGCCAGAGGAAAAGGTTGGTCAATGTTCTTGAAATATAGAAAGCAATGAGTATCTATCTTAATTTTCTTTCTTTTGAGACATACATAGTTCAAGCTAGCTTTGAACTCATTATGTAGCCCTGTTTAGTCTTGAATTCATGTTGATCCTTCTGCCTCAGGCTCCTAAGTGCTGGGATTACAGGTATGTGCCACCATGCCCAGCTATGTATTTTCAATTTTAACATGGATAAATATTATCCTAATTGGCAAAATGTTGGGTGACTCACTAGAGTTGTAGGATTCTTTTAGAGGGATCTCCTAAGGTCCTGGTTGACCTTGGAGCACAAGGACCAACTACTGGCTATTCTCTTAGCCCAGTGACCTTCCTTAGCTTTCGTCACCAAACCTCTATAACTGAATCCCAGAAGGTCAGTTGTACTACTGTTCAAGTGAGAACAGCAGGCTTTAACTATTTAAAAAGTTTAGTCAAAGGCAATTAAGTTTTAAGTGCAAGATCAAATTTAAAGATACCCAGATTTTTAATCATGCTATGTGTAACATCTAGATGTAATGTAAACAGAGCATTTACTAGTTACTTTATATGGATTAAATTTATGTAATCCTAACTTTATAAACTTAATATTAACTTAGATTTACAGATATTTTGTCACATATATTTTTCCAGATATATAACTTAACTTTAGATATGTTATGGCTAACAGCTGTTCATTTAATCAGTTATAAAGTAATAATTAAAAACTTTAACAGGTCAAAATTTAAATAAATTTAAACTCCTAAAATGCAGTTTCTTACATAACCAAAAGCCTAATATCAGAAAGCAGGCAAAATTACCTTGATAAAACACAGACTTGTTTCTAAGGATAGTTTCAGCAAATTTTTATTGAAAGTGGATCAACATTTTCAGAAAACATCACTGTTTCAAACAGAGTTTGGTTTCACATTATGCTACAAACTTTGATTTCAAATAACTATTCAAAGATTATGGCTATGATCCTTTCTTACTAAAATATTTTCTTATACATAACTTTCCTTATCTCTCTCTTTTTTATTAATCTTTCTTTTCTATTTACTGATTTCTTCTTGTCTTTATTCATTTTTTTTAGATTTTCAGACCAAAGTAAGTCTAGTCAGTATAGTATATTTAAAATAAATGTAGTGACCATATTACAGAAAGCTAATATTTCTGTGAAACAAAGTTCTGCCAAAAAGTGCATTATGCATACAGTTAGAGGACCCTTTTCTTGTGAATTATACTTTAAGAGAAAGTACTGTACATCATTTACCAATGCCAAGACTAAGAACTACTAATATCTTCAGACTTTCTTAAAGACAACAAAACTACAAAAATTTTAAATACAGTGTATAAGAGTTAAAATCTATTTTACTAAGAGCACATATTTTTTGAGCATGACACAAATGTTACTAAGTCCAATTTTTAAAAAAATTTTTTTTTCTTCTTCTCCCAGACAAAGTAAGCCTGACTAATTCTTGTTCATCTGTAAACTGGACCTTTGACCTGTGAACAGATTATCTCTTTCTCATCTGTAAATTAAGCTCCCCCTCTCAGACCTCCACTCTCAACGAAGTGAAAATATTCACGGGCAGCATCTCTTAACATCAAATATAGGTAAATGGTTTGTTTTCTTATGTAATCTGCCAGAGAGGTGACTGGACAGATAGTAGAACACATACTAGGTCACCCATCTTAAATATACCCAGCTCCAGATCATAAGGTGCCTCTCTCTGGAGGGTCTATACTATTTCTTTCAGTATATAACTTCAAATTTAAATTTCTGCCTATCCTTCCTCCCTCTTACTGACATATCCTGAGATCTCCTCCCTGCCCATGACAGCAGTCATTTTTCCTGACAGTCTGGTTTATCCTGAACTGGTTGTTTGACCAGTTGTTAGACTGGTTGTTGGATATGTTCTGTTTTAAAATATTTTCCAGTACTTTCACTTGCTAGCAATTGATCATTTTTTTCCTCCCACCAGCCCCCATGAGTTGACTTTGCTTCACCTAGCAAACACTTAAAAGGAATTTAACCAAGGATGGTGTGGCTTTGTGTTTCCCTCCATGGGGGAGCATTTTATCTTCCTAGGTTAGTTTTTTTGTACACAATAGAGGCCTTGGGCAATAGAACAAAGAATAAAATGTATAAACTTCTGACTGGCTGTGCCTAAATTTTGATACAATGGGAAATATTTTAAAACTCAACAAGATCTTTTTACAAAAAGACTAAAACCTATGATAAATTAAAGGAAGGAGGAAAAACTTGAGGAAGCTCAAACTGAGACCAAAAGGCACAGAAAGCATTTCACGCCTTTGGGAGGTAAATGTCTCACCTTGCTTCAGTTAAGAATTGCACCTTTATACAAGCAAGTTTGGATTCAAAATTACTTATGGCTAAGAAAAAAAAAAATCAGGTCAACAGTATAACTTTTTAAAAGCTGGTAAATGCCAGGCATGGTGGTATTACAGACAGCTAAGCTAGGCAGAAATATTATATGCAGTCTAGTGCTGTACCCTCCAGAGAGCCAGGACAAAGGTGAAACATCTCAATCTTAGCCACAGACACATCTGCTGGAGACCAGGCCTGTATACTTTAAATACCAGGCCTAATGAAGCCCAGATAGACAGACGTCAGTCATCCCAGTGGGTGACCAAAACTGAGAACTCATTATTTCTTAGAAAACATTTTCTTTCCATGTACCCTTGTTAAGTGACTTGTTTCCCCATTGGGTCACTATTACCTAAGTGCTATGCTTGTATCCATACTGGTTAATCGTGGCTGTAACCCATGTCATATGTACATGGGTATTGCTCTATAAAATTTCCCTGTAATGTGAGGTCCCCAGGAAATCCATTTGGGGTTCCTGCCTTTGAGAAGCTATAGCTCTCTCTCAATAAACACCTTCCCTTTCTTTACTTCTGTTGTTCCTAAAATTCATTCTTCAATTCTTAGAGAACACAAACTTGGCATATCAAACATCTAACAGGTTGGAAATTATACTATCTCCCTAATATATTTGGAGGTTGTGATATCACCCCTGTAACAGTGGAATATGCCTATAGCCCTAGCACTCAGGAGGCTGACACAGAATTGTGAGTTCAAGGCCAGCCAGAACTGCATAGGCAGACCCTCTAAATGCCAGGCATGGCGGTATAGACAGCTAAGCTAGGCAAAAATAAAAACAAAGCAAAATGAAACAAAAGCTGGTAAATGATAAATCTAAACAAAAGCTGCAGTTTTTGTTTTTATGTATTTGTGTGCATGTGTACACTGTATGTTGTATGTGTATGTTGTTTCAATGTGTATATTTAAATTTCTAAACTGTTTACATAGAACTAAATTAATATGAAAATAAAGAAGTGCTAACTAATTTAGGAAACATACACTCAAATACCGTTTATTGCGTCCTGTAAGGCTCCAATTGGACCTGACTCTCCCAGCCCCCAACCTGCTTGTAGCAGGGGCACGGCTCACTCACTACTCGCAGCAGGGGACTCAGCTCAGCATGGAAGTAACTGCTGGCTTGCTGGAACACAGTGGCACAATTTAGGACTTTCTCCACAGGCTGTATACTACTGAAACTAAGAGAATCCTGGAAGTAGACTATTTGTTTTTCTTTTCTTTTCTTTTCTTTCTTTCTTTTTTTTTTGTACTGTTTTAGTTTGGTTGGTTGTTTTTTTTCCTTTTTTCTTTCTCCTTCATTTTTATGAGTGTGAGAGTGGTTCCTAACCTTTTCATAGGTGTGGTTCTGCTGTTTGTCTCCTCCATCTCTCTTTTCCTTACTCTTTTGCACCGGTTTCCCCAATCTGGCAGGATCTACCTTTGTCCTCCAACCTTACTTGTAATCTCTTTTTCTTCTTCCACTTCTCTATTTTCTCCTTAATCCATTTCAAATTTTAACCCCTAGGGCAAAATTGACACATTACAGAATTATATATTATATATAATTATTTGGTTTGTTTTACATTTTGTTATATAATCATATATCTCACTCATACACAGTTAAAAGTTGCAAATTAAGGGTTAGTTCACTTTGTTGTTTTATAGGCTGTGTTTGATGCTATTGGTACCACTACAGCCAAAATTGACATAATTGTTCTAAACAGCTGTGACCTTGATAATTCATGACTGAGATTAACTAAGGGTCACTGTGGCACAGTGTCAAAGAACCAGGGACTAGGCCAAATAAGAAACAACTTCTTATCTCCAACAAAATGAACAGATTCAAAAACTGAAAAACTAGCTATACTAGAATATACCTCAGAGAAGTAATCATCAACTAAGGGCCCTAAATACTACCAATAAAGCAACCTAACATAGGCAACTTACAAGCATCACCCCAGGAATTAAACTAAAAAAAGAAAAGAAATGAGAAGACACTCATGAGAAGCAATCCTAGACATCCAGTTCACCAAAAGCAAATCCAAGGCTTCATGAGGTGGGACAGTCCAAAAGACCCCCACAAGGTCTCTCTGAATTGGAAAAAACAAAGCAATTGAATGAGTCTCTGGAAAAAATGAAATTAGAAACTATTTCTCAAATAACTATAGAGATTACCAAAATACACGCCATGTTTGACGATGTTAGAGCAGACACAGACAAAAAAATAGACGAGCTTAAGCAAATTATGGAAGCACAGCATAGGAAAGAAATGGAATCCATAAAGTAGATGCAAGCAGATATCCAGGAGAATAAAAACTCCATTGAAAGTACTCAAAGCACATTAGGCCAATGTGAGCTCAGGATCTCAGAGATTGAAGACAGGTTTGCAGTGACTAGGAAAAGAAAGATTTCTCAAAAATAGCAAGAGACCATGAGAAATCAATCCAGAAGCTGCTAGACAGGACAAAGAAGAATAATTTGAGATTAATTTGAGTCAATGAACAAGCAGCAGATACCACAAATGACATTTAAAAATGTTTACAGACATCACAACAGAAAACTTTCCTGATAGAGAAAAAGAATTTGACATATAAATAAGTGAGGCATATAGAACTCCAGTTAGCAATGATCAAAAAAAATCTACAGCCAGGAATATCATAGTCAAGATTCCAGAAATTCAACACAAGAATAGATCTTAAAAGCTATTAGGGAAAAGAAACAAATCACCTATAAAGGAAAACCCATCAGAATTACAATTGATTTCTCAGCACAAACTCTCCAGTCAAGGAGAACTTAGAGTGAAGTGCTCCAAATTCTAAAGGAAAACAACTTTCAACCCAGATTGATGTATCCTGCAAAGCTGTCTTTTGAAATTGATGGAGAAATAAGATGCTTCCATGACAAAGAACATCTGAGAAAATTTATGACCACCAGACCAGAACTCCAAAATGTTCAGAAGGACATTCTAAAAAGAGATAATAAGGACTACAGCTTCATGAACCCCAATAGAAGGAATCTACCAGGGAACGCAAACAATTAAGAGGGAAGGAAAAAAAAAAAGAAGGGGTGCCAATAACAGGAAAATCCTGACAGGGATAAGTCAGTCTGTACCAGTTATAACCATCAATGTTAATGGTCTCAATTCTCCAGTCAAGAGATAGAGACTGACAGAATGGATCAAGAAGCAAGATCCAACAATATGCTGCACACAGGAAATACATTTAATGAAAAAAAATTCATAGACTGAAAGTTGAGAGGATGGAAAACAATATTCCATGGGACAGGATCACAGAAAAAAGCAGGGATACCTATTCTATTTGCAGACAAAGTGAATTTCAAGCCAAGAATGATTAAGAGATAAAGAAGGTCACTATATCCTCAGGAAGGGAACAGTCCAAGAGGAAGAGATAACAATCATAAACATACATGCAACAAATACCAGTGCACCCAACTATATAAGACAATTACTAATGGACATGAAAAATCAAATGAGCCCTAATTAAATTGTACTGGGAGACCTCAATACCCCACTGTCACAAAAAGACAGATCAACTAAACAAAAAAATCAACAATGAAATATTAGAACTAAATCAAACAAAATGGATTTAGTAGATGTCTATAAAGTGTTCCACCACACAACATCAGAATACATATTCTTCTCAGCTGTACATGGGACTTTCTCCAAAATAGACCATATACTAGTTCATAGAACATGCTTAAGTAAATGTAAAGGAATTGAAATTTCCCAAGCATATGTTCAGACCACAGTGCAATGAAACTGGAAATCCATGCCAAAGGAAACCACATAAATACATGGAAATTAAATAGCACCTACTGAACAACCAATAGTTCACAGATGAAATTAAAGAAGAAATTAGACAATTTCTATAGTTAAATGATAATGACAATACAATATACCAGAACTTGTGAGACATAATGAAAAAAGTCTTAAGAGGGAAATTTATAGCAGTAAATACCCATATCAGGAAAACAGAGCAAGTGCTTATAAACAACATAATGTTAAATTTTGAACTTCTAGCAAAAGAGGAGCAGGCTAAATCAAAAGCTCATACAAGGGAGGTCATTATAAAGATCAGAGCAGAAATTATCACACTGGAAACACACACACACACACACACACACACACAAAAACAATCAATCAAAGAGTTGGTTCTTTGAAAGATTAAATAAAATTGACAAACCCTTAGTCAACCTTATCAAAAAAAGAAGACTCAAATCTATGTGATTAGGAATGAAAAGGGTGAAATCACAACAGATCCTGCAGAAACCCAGAAAATCATTTGAAAATTTGTATTCTAGTAAGTTGGAAAATATAGAAGAAATGGGCAGATTCCTAGACACATATGAATTAGCAAAGTTGAATCAAGAAGATATAAAAATCCTAAATAAACCAGTATCAATAAGTGAAATCAAAGATGTAACTAAAAATCTACCAACAAAGAAAAGCCTAGGCCCTGATGGATTCACTGCTGAATGCTACAAGAAATTTAGTGAAGACCTAACACCACTAATTCTCAAGTTCTTCAATGAAATTAAAAGGGAAGCAGTATCCCCACATTCATTCCTAGGCAAACAATACTGATTCCAAAACCAGAGAAGGATGTAACTAAGAAAGAGAATTACAAGGCAGTCTCCCTAATGAACATCGATGCAAAAATTCTCAATAAGATGCTGGCAAAAAGACTGCAGAAAATCATCAAAAAGACTGTACACTATGATCAAGTGGAATTCATTCCAGGAATGCAGGGATGGTTCAACATATATAAATCCATAAATGTAATATACCATATTAACAGAGTCAAGAACAAAAATCGTATGATCATCTCAATAGAAACAGAAAAAGCTTTTGACAAAGTCCAGTACCCATTCATGACGAAGATCCCACAGAAAATTGGAATAGATGGTCTTTATCTCAATCTGATAAAAACCATCTATAACAAACCCAACAGCCAATATCATACTAAATAGACAAAAACTGAAAGCTTTCACTCTAAAATCAGGAACAAGACAAGGATGTCTCTACTCTTATTCAACATAGTCCTGGAGACTTTAGCTAAAGCAATTAGACAAGAGAAAGAAAAAAAGGAATAAACATAGGAAAGGCCTAAGTTAAATTATCATTTTTGCAGACAACATGATAGTCTATTTAAAAGGTCCCAAAAACTCCACTGAAAGACTTCTAGATTTAATAAGCAAATTCAGTAATGTAGCTGGTTACAAAGTCAACACTCAAAAATAAACAGCCTTCCTGTACATGAATACAAACTCACTGAGTGACAAATCAGGGAACTAATACCTTTTACAATAGCATCCAAAAAAATGAAATACCTAGGAATCAATCTAACCAAGGATGTAAGAGACCTCTACACTGAAAACTACGGTACTCTGAAAAAGGAGACTGAAGAGGATATTAGAAAATGGAGAGAGATCCTGTGCTCTTGGGTAGGAACAAACCAATATAGTAAAAATGTCCATACTTCTAAAACTGTTACACAGATTCAGTGTAATCCCAATCAAAATTCCAAAAGCATATACCATGGAATTAGAGAAGACAATCCTAATGTTCATCTGGAACCAGAAGAAACCTACAATAGCAAAGGCAATCCTGAGTAACAAAGACAAGACAGGGGCATCATAATCCCTGACTTGAAATTACACTATAAAGTTACTGTGATAAAAAGTGTGGTACTAAAAAAAAAAAAAATTAGACCCAAATATCAATGGAACAGATTAGAATATGCAGAAACAACTCTAGACACTAAGCCACCTTATCTTTGACAAAGGTGTTCAACACATTCATTGGAAGAAAGATAGCCTCTTTAATAAATGGGGCTGGAAAAACTGGCTCTACATATGCTGAAGATCAAACTGGGCCCATATCTTTCACTATGTACTAAACTAAAATAAGAATGAATCAAAGATCTTAACAGTAAAATAGAAACAGTAAATCTGCTGGAAGATAGAGTAGGTAAAACTCTGGAAGACACTGGTATAGGTGAAGACTTTATGAACAAAACCCAGACTGCACAGGAACTATCATAATCAACAACTGGGATCTCACCCTAATGAAAAGCTTTTGCACAGCAAGAGAAACTGCCTACAGAATGAAAAGACAACCCACAACATGGGAGAAAATGTTTGCCAGCTGTTCCTCAGATAAAGGATTATTATCAAGAACACATAAACAACTCAAAAATAAATCAGTCCTCCCAGATCTAAAGACCCAATTCAAAATTGGGCATCTGAGATGTATACACACTTCTCAGATGAAGAAATATAAAGAGCAAATAAATACATGAAAAAATGTTCAGCACCACTGGTCATTCAAAATATACAAATTAAAACAACATGGACATTCTACCTCACCCCAGAAAGAATGGCTGTTATCAAGAAGTCAAGTAATAACAAATGCTGGAGGGGTTGTGGGGAAAAGGGAACCCTTCTCCACTGTTGATAGGAATGCAGACTGGTGCAACCACTGTGGGAATCAGTGTGGAGATTCCTCAAAAAACTGGTATTAGAGGTCTCATTCAACCCAGCTATTCCCCTGCTGGGTATCTTCCCAAAATAATTAAGAATATTATACCACAGTGATACATGTGCATCCATGGTTATGGTAGCACAGTTTATAAGAGCCAAATCATAGAAACAACCTAAGTTCTCATTGACTGATGAATGGATAAAAAAAAGATGTGGTATTTTTATATAGTGGAGTACTACTCAGCCATAAAGAAGGACAAGCTGGACACTTTTATAGGTAAATGGATGCAACTTGAAACCATACTTATTAGTGAAATAAATAAGATACACATGTATAAACATCATATTGTTTCATTAGTGTGACAAGTTGAAAGAAAAAACATATGTACATGTATATGTGCATAAATACATACATATATATATTATAGTTAAGATACTAAGTTGTATAACTATACAACTGATTTTTCTGAGTTCACTGAATAGAAAGATTTATGCTGGTATTATTTGGACAAATGAATGCAGATGTACTCTGGGTGAATGATTTGGGGATGATAATGCACAATTTATGTACTGTTGACCCCGATTGATGTGTATTGAAATAATCTCTCTCTCTACTCTTCCATAAAATGGATTTGAAAAATTATGTGGATATGAATAAGATTGAAAGTTATGAATATAAGTGATATAAAGCATCTGAATTGTTTCTAATAAAGTCAATGTATTACAACATTTGCCAAATATTTGAATATTTTTGGCTTCTTAAAAATGTATGATGATGTATTTAAGTCTATTAATTGTGATCCATCTACATAGTATGTATGTATATATCTGAACCCAAACTGGTATACTATTAAAAGATATCTGATACTTTAACAAGGGACAGTAAGTATATGGTCAAAAGACTTTAATCAAAGTACAATTTCAAATAACATAGGTAAGACAGGTGAATAAATTAGAACAAGCTTTAAACAACAAAAGTGGTTTTTCTGGTTGTTTTTGGCAAGGGGACAGAACCTACAGCCTTTGTACTGAGTCATATCCCAGGTTCCCATTTTTTATTTTGAAACAAGATCTAAGTCCCAAAGCTGCCCTGTTATTTGTACTCATCCTGTCTCCCTGACTGCTGCAGTTACAGGTATGAATCACTAGTGTGGTCTGAATAATAAGTTTTAAGATAGTTAAGGATCATGTTGTTTTGTTTTTAAGGGTCATGTTTGTTCATCATTTTAACATATACTAAAGTCAACAATCTATGTAATTGTATCCCAGACAAAGTGAAAATGCCATATGTAGTAGATGTAAGAACGGCATATTTACATTGAGGCAACTTATTAAAAAAAATCTCCTGCTTTGCTGTAAATGGGAAGAGCTATGATTTATCTGGTTTACCACTATGATACTAATTAATTTTAAGAGAGGCATAAAAAGGCTTGCTTGCTTCTCTACAATAGAGGAACTGCTACTGTTTTTCTCTTACATACTTTAAAATGTGTTATTTAAGCTGTTTTGTTATTGTGAAAATTTTTGTAAGGTTCAAGAACAAAAAGTTGGGGCTTTTCCTACTCCAGTTATTATAGGCAGCTAAGTTATTTAGAAATATCATAGGCAGTCAGAGAGTGGTGGCCCCTGGAGAGGTCAGTGGGAAAGTCAGTGGTGGCTGGAGGTGCACTGAAAGTGAGGCTTCAAAAAAAACCAGAAATGAGCACACCCAAATACTTCCCCTAAGAAAAGCGATTGATACGCTAAACAGGTATGAGCCAGCTTGGATGGAGGATCAAAACCTCCCTAATCCATTCCTTCTGAGAAAGTCCTTGTTCCATCCAAGTATGCTTGCTACACCACTTGCTTCCCCATTTAATCAATTACCTAAGCGACTATATAATATTTACATATTTATTAGTTACCTATTGTTTTGTCCCACCTTATGCCCACCTCACCTCATGGTTTTACTCTGTAAAACTCCCTTGAGAAGTAGGTTCACTAGCCACCCACTTGGGACTCCTCCTGTCTCTTAGAGGCTTTCTTTCTCTCAATACTTCCTACTTAACCTCTGTCATGCCTAGAATTCATTCTTTGATTTTAGAGAACACAAATGGCATATCAGACATCTAGCAGGTTGGGAGTTACATTTCTCTACATTATTTAGATTATTTGGAGGTTCTGTATCGTCCCTATATCATAGAACTTGTATCACAATTATAGTGTGTTAGTGTGCATGTGATTTCTGAATAAATGTGCTGTACTTACATCCATATATAGCATTTTCAGTAGGAAATAAAGTAACAGTTGGCCAACAAATGTTGAGAAATATAAATAAAACTATGTACTAAGTGTAGAAATAGACTAAGTTCTAAAGTTTATGACTGTTTAAAACATTAAAATAAACAATTAGGCATTAATAAAATGCTTAAACCCAAGAAGTTTAATATTAGTTGGTGTTTCTTACATTATCCCTGGCCTAAAGTAGGCTACAAGAAATATAGTACTGTAAGATAATTTTTAAAAAATACTGGTGAGCTGTAAGTGGGATGGCATCATTTTATAACAGAAAAACATTCTTTAGTTAGCTTATGAATAGGCAGCTAGCAAAAAAAGGAGCATCAGTGCACTGATAAGAAAGTAAAAAAACAGGCAGCGAAACTGGAATTTTGACTTGAAAACAATTTGTGGGAACCACTCACATTGCTTCAAAGCTCACGAGCATCTCAGGACACCTAAGTACGTGACCCCATTTGTCTAGTGCAGGCACACAGTGGGATACAATTACGTAACTATGACTTAGCACAGATCAACACACATGTGCTGATTATGGTGCTATGTAAGAATGTAAATATGAGATAACAACCTCTATAAGAATTATATGATACAGACACAGGCTACTCTCTGCTCTGCTCCATGCTGCCTGCTGTTGCTGATGTTTTGTACATGTATGTTCTAAACCAAGGAGATCTCACCCTTGAAAATCTCTCCCTGGCCCTAGAGCAGGCTGATAGTTCTTCAGGTGAAATGGAACGCAACCCTTTCCAATACCCGGGGCTGAGTTTTAAGGAACTTAGAAAGAACTGGTATTCTTTCAGTCAGTTTCCTTTAAACTGCATGCTGAGTAACTGGCTTACAGAGTAACTCCCATCTGGTCATTTTAAAGCCACAGAACCACCTGTGATAGGCAGCTAGGCGACAGCTGAGCAAATTACTCTGCTCTGCTTAGCCATAAAAGGTTCTAGACAGAGTCTGGACCATCTCAGGAGTGTCCCATCTGAGAGCTTTTCTTCTTCCAATAAACACTCTCTTAACTTCCTCTTGTTCATGATTTCATTATTCGACTTTTGTGAGGCAATGGTTCACTTTTACATGATGATATAAAAGTTATGTTTTTATTGTATATCGATCATATATCTTAGTGGTATATCTTCAGTATTTCTGATTGAAGACAGACTTTTCTAAGGAAAAATGTTTTTAGGCAAAAAAAAAAAAAGATTTAAAATGTAATATATAGAGATAAAGGCAGAATTTAAAATGACTAGGCCAGGCTTTCTTAAAATATGGCTACATTCTTGGTGAAATTCATGAAAGAACAAATTGAAGGAACAAAGAGGTTTTTTTGTCTTGAGATATGGTATATATATATATATATATATATATATATATATATATATACACACTATATTTCAGGCTGATGTTGAACAGCTCAGGCTAAACATAATCTCATGTAGATTATGTTAGCCTTGAACTCATGGAGATCCTCTTGCCTCAGCCTCCTGAATGCTAGAATTACAGGTGTACACCACCATTCCTGGCAAAGATTTTACTTTCATCAATAACGTCTTGTGCTCTTGACTATCTTTTGTTAGGTTTTGATTGTTTAGGGAAATCAAATTTTAGGGCTAGGGTTTACTCAGGCATCAGCTCAAAGTTTTTTTTTTTTAAATAAAGTTTTGTTTCATAATTCTAGTTAAATGAACCACTATTTCATGGGATATACCATATTTTAAAAAGTCTAATAGTATAATGCAGCCAATCATGATTGTCTTAATATGCTGTAAAAGCATGTGGTGATTATGTATTGCTTATAGTCATTTAGCTGGTAAAAGCCATGTTCATCTTAAATCAGTTACAAGCTTTATTCATCCTTACCTCAAAATGTATTTGAATTAAAAATTTCAACAAAAGATATGTTAAAGACTGGCTAAATTAAAGAAATTTTCTTGGTTGCACTGTATGTAAACAGTGTTAAGATGTAACAAAAATATATGTTACCAGACTAGGCATTAATTTTTTGTCTGTATTCAAATTTTTTGTAGTTCTGCTGTGTGTCCCTAAGAAATTCTAAAGGTGTTGTCACTATTTAAAACAAACAAACAAACAAACAAACAAAATACAAGACAAATGCAGCCTAATTATTGAAGTGTAAGTTTTGGTATTTGGCAATGATTAAATGAGGTACTTTCTCTTAAACGGCAATTGACATTGGTTTGCAGAAAAACGCAGCTAAAGAATAGGCTTAATGTACCTTTCTGACAGAAGTAAACTCATTTCTCAAAGTGGGTTTGTTTAACTTGGTTATTATGCTTATTAGTTCAAATTACTACATACTGGGTTTGCTTTACCCATTAATTTGTTTTACATTTTACTTTCACACATTGTGACTACTGTATTGTATGCCAATGTGAATGTTTTAAGGTGAGACTGCTTACAGAATAGATGAAATTAAACTTCACAATGGATTTTAGGTAAATCTAGCCTAAAAACCACTTCTTCAACTGAGCATGGTGGTATACACCTGTAATCCCAGTCCTCAAGAGACTGAGGCAGGAGGATTACTATCAGTTCAAGGCCAGCCTGGGCTACAGAGCCTGACCCTATCTCAACAAAACAAAACAAAACAAAACAAAACAAAACAAAACAAAACAAAACAAAATTGCATGAAACAAGGACTATTCTTTCTAAGCCTCTGTATTGCTCAAATTCTATGAAAAGGGGTTTTAATATTGATTCCAATATTTTATCTTTCCTTTTAAAGTGCGATTTGATCTGAGAGACCAATGGGAAATTATCCTGAACTCCACCATAGGTGACTCACTGAAAATGTTTTCAGAGAAAAAGAAAATACATTCAGAGACAAGGGGATAAAGTTGTCAGGATTAAAAAGAGTCATGTGTCAACCCTGCCAAAAAATAAACAGGATCACAGAAGTTATAGAAAATAAAGGGTTTTGATGCAGGATTGCCAAAAACACAAAAATCTCTTCTAATACTGTTATCAGGTAACTCCTTACTTTGGCTCCCTCTTGTATTTGGCTCCAGTCTTTAATGGTACTTTTTCAAGCTTAATTGTCCTGGCTCCTCTGACTTACACTCCAGCTGTGTTTGATAAAATTTACACACCAATCCAGCAATAGCCAGTCAGATGACATTGCACCACAAATCTATCAAGATTGAGGGATGAACGAAACTGGGGGTGGGAGGGCATGAGCTGAGAGGTTAACATGGATTGTTAAAAACCATTTTTGTTTGTTTTTGTTGTCTTAAACATAAGATGCTTCTCTAGTTTCTCATGCCTCCCCCCACTCCCAGTCCAGATGCCCTGTAGGATTCACTTCCAGCCCTCTGGGCCTAACCTTAGCTAAAACCACCTGTGGCTATTTCCTGGCTTTAGTTCCGCCCCACCTCTAAACTGGAGTACTTTTATGCACACAAATGGGGCTGGACTAGCTACCCTACCAATCTGGTCAAACTGGAAATTAACCCATTTTTCCTTTTTGTTTTCGTAAATAGGCTTTTCTCTTCCTAGATGGTAGGTGGGCAGGCAAACCCAGAGAAGCTGGGCTCAAATTCAGGTCTAAGTGGACTTCTCCCAAGAACTCAAGCAGATTTTCAATGATGGCCTAAACCTGGTGTCAGCCTGAAGTGGTGAATCTCAGTACTTCTTAGGACCTGTATGTTGAAGTTGTTGTAGAAAGTTGGACAGCATAAAAGGACATAGATGCCAAGAGACACTCACTACCATGGCTTTGCTCATGATAGCCCACCCTGCTTCCTCTTGTACTTTTATTTTGATTTTTCCAAACTTGTTGTGCATAGTAAGTTTTTCCCTCACCCTTCACTTGTATTTTTTCAAATAAACTTTGCTACTGTTTTTAACTTGTTTTGTCCAATTCTTTGTTCCACACAAGAGCCTGGAAACCAACTCCAGAAGGAGATGCAAGCACCAAGAAACCTGGTTACATTTTAACTTGCGAGCTTTTAAAAGCAACTATATCCAATAACATAAATCCTGCTTATAGCAATATACATATATATAAAAAAAGAAAATGTCTTTCACATATTTTTCAATAATTTTTTTCAAAAACACTTTTTTGTTTTTTATTTTATTTAAAGAAAGAAAATTAAAAAAACAAAACAAAAAACAAGAAAAAGAGTAGAATACAGAATTAAAAAATTAACATCAAAGAATCACAAGTTGATACATTACATATTGTCATCTTAACAACAGTTGTTAAAGTTACAAAATCAAAGCATAAAAAATGGCTAGACACTCAAACATTGACAGTGCAAATTCTTCGGTTCAATGATCTAATAGAAATTTAGTAATATGGACATCTATCTTACACACTAAACATACCATTATATCCTTTAGAGCACTTTCCTTCCCTTTACTTTTACAATATCTATTGGATCCCATTATTCTCTCAGTTCTTATTATTTTTTATACCAGAGAGACAATGTGATATTTACTAATATGAGTCTTCTTGTTTATTTCACTAATGAGGATATTCTCAAGTTGTCTCCATTTACCTATAAAGGCCTCAAGATCATCCTTTTTTATAGCTGAATAGTATTCCATTGTATAAAACTACTACATTTTTTTCATCTACTCTGCAGTTGATGAGCATTTTGGTTGTTTCCAAGATTTAGCTATCACAAATTGTGCTGCTATAAACATGGGTGCACATATATCACTGTGACAAGACTTTTTCAATTTTTCTGGGAAAATACACAGGAGGGGAATAGCTAGATTAAATGGAACTTCCAATCCTAGATTTTGGGGAATCTCCATATTGGTTTCCACAGTGGCTGTACCAGTCTACACTCCCACCAACAGTGGAACTGTGTTCCTTTTTCCTCACAGCCTCACTAACATTTATTATCAGTTGTTTTCTTGATGGCATCTATTCTTTCTGGGTTGAGATGAAACTGCAATGCTGTTTTAATTTGCATTTCTCAAATGACCAGTTATGGTGAACATTTCTTGATATATTTATTTGCCATTTGTATATCTTCATCTGAGAACTGTGTGTACATCTCTGATGCTCATTTTGGAGAATGTCTTTGAATTTGTGGGGCTTGATGTTTTTTAGTTCTTTATATGTTCTGGATGTGAGTCCTGTGCTGGAGGGATTGTTGGCTAAAATTCTTTCCCATTCTGTGGGTTTTCTTTTCACTCTGTTGGTGATTTCTTGTGAAGTACTAAAAACTTTTTAGTAATATGAGATCCCAGTTGTTGATTCTTTCAAGTATTTCGCATGCAGATTGCATTTTATTTATGAATTCTCTCCCTGCTTCTATGTCTCCAAGATGTTTGTCCTCAAGTAGATTTAGGGTTTCTGATTTAATATTTAGATGCTTGATCCATTTTGACTTTAGTGTATGGTGATAGGCATGGGTCTATTTTCAGTCTTTGGCATGTGGAAAGCCTATTTTTCCAACACCATTTATTAAAGAGTGAACATGCTTAGTTCCTTTGTCAAATATAAGGTGGCTGAGTGTCTTTGTAGTTGTGTTTGCAACTTCTAATCTGTCCCATTGATCCTCAGGTCTATTTCTTTGCCAGTACCATGCTGATTTTACTACTGTGGTTCTGTAATATAGTTTCTAGTCAGGAATTGAGATGCCTCCTATCTTGCCTTTGTTGCCCAGAAACACCTTTGCTGTTCTAGGTTTCTTGTTTCCAGATGAATTTTAGGAATATGTTCTTCTAGATCTGTAAGGTATGTTAATGGTATTTTGATTGGAATTGCATTGAATCTGTATAACACTTTGGGGAGTATGGTCATTTTCACAATGTTGGTTCTTCCTAACCAAGAGCAAGGAATATCCTTCCATTTTCTAATATCCTCTTCAATCTCCTTTTTAAGAGTAGTATAATTTTCAGCATATAGGTCTTTTACATTCTTGGTTAGGTTGATTCCTAGGTATTTCATTTTTTAGATGCTATTATTAAAGGTGATATTTCCATAATTTCTCATGGAGTTTTTTGTTTGTGTACAGGAATGCTATTGATTTTTGAGTATTGACTTTGTATCCAGCTATGCTGCTGAATTTATTACCTCTAGTAGTCTTTTAATGGAGTTTTTTGGGTCTTCTATGTAGAGTATCATGTCATCTGCAAATAATGATAATTTAATTTCTTCCTTTCCTATCTTTATTCTTTATATTTCTCTGTCTTGTCTGATTGCTCTGGCTAATATTTCCAGAACTATATTGAATAAGAGTGGTGATAGTGGACATCCTTGTCTTGTTCCTGACTTTAGGGTGAAGGCTTTCAGTTTTTGTCCATTTAGTGTAATGTTGGCTGTTGGTTTGTCATAGATGGCCTTTATAAGATTGCGGTACATATTGTCTATTCTGAGTTTCTGTAGCATTTTTATCTTGAAAAGGTGTTGGATTTTATCAAAAGCTTTCTCTGCATCTATTGAGATGATCATGTGATTTTTATTTTTGGCTCTGTTGATGTGGTGTATTAAATTTATTGATTTACATATGTTGAACCATCCCTGCATTCCTGGAACAAATCCCACTTAGTCATGGTGTATAATCTTCTTGATCATTTTGCTGCATTCTATTTGCCAATATTTTATTGAGAATCATTGCATCAATGTTCATTAGTGAGATTGGTCTATAGTTCTCCTTTTTGGTTGCGTCTTTCTCTGGTTTTGGTATCAAAGTGATACTCGCCTCCAAGAATGAGTTAGGGAGGGCTACTTTTCTTTCAATTTCATTGAAGAGTTTAAGGAGTATTGGCCTTAAATCTTCTCTAAATTTCTTATAGAATTCAGCCGTGAATCCATCAGGACCTGGGCTTTTCTTTGTTGGTAAGTTTTTAATCACATTTTCAATTTCAGTAGCTGATATTGGGTTATCCAACATTGTTATCCTTCTTGACTGAGCTTTGATAGTTCATGTGTTCCTAGAAATCTGTCCATTTCCTCTGTGTTTTCTACCCTATGTGAGTAGAGATTTTCAAAGTAGGTGTTCATGATCTTTTGGATTTCCATGGGATCTGTAGTAATTTCCCCCTTTTCGCGTCTTATTTTGTGAATTTGGGTTTTTTCCTTCTTTCTCTTGATAAGGTTGGCCAAGGGTTTCTCAATTTTGTTTATTCTCTCAAAAAACCAACTCTTTGATTCATTTATTATTTGGGGTTTTTTTGTTTGTTTTTTAGTTTTAATTGCATTGATTTCTGCTCTAATCTTTACAATTTCCTCTCTTCTATGAGCTTTGGGTTTAACTTGCTCTTCCTTTTCTAGAAGCTTGAGATGTAGCATTACGTTATTTGTGCTCATTCCATTTTTTTGATATGACTATTTATTGTTATATATTTCCCTCTTAGGACTGCTTTCATTGCATCCCATAGGTTACAGTATGTTGTATCTACATTTTCCTTGTACTGTAGGTATTGTTTTATTTCTTCTTTAATTTCATCTGTAACCCACTTATTATTCAGAAGGTTGTTATTTAATTTCCATGTATTTATGCAGGTTTTGCAGGGTATTTTTGCCATTGATTTCCAATTTTAGTGCGCTATGATCAGATATTATGCATGGGATAATTTTGCTCCCTTTGCATTTAGCTAAGAATGCTTTATGTGTTAATATATGGTCTATTTTGGAGAATGTCCCATGTGCAGCTGAGAAGAATGTATATTCTGACGTGGTTGGGTGCAACACTCTATAAACATCCACTAAGTCCATTCGCTCACAGGTATGATTCAGTTCTGTTATTTCTTTGCTGACTTTTTTGTCTAGTTGATTTATCTCTTTGTGACAATGGGGTGTTAAGATCCCATTATAATTGTGTTCTTGTGTATTTGGTTTTTCATGTCCATTAGTATCTGTCTTACATAGTTGGGTGCTCCTGTATTTGGTGCATATATATTTATAATTGTTAGTTCTTCCTCTTGTAGTTTTCCACTTAGAAGTATGTAGTGACCTTCTTTATTTCTTTGAATCCTTTTAGGACTGAAGGTCATTTTGTCTGCAAACCGAATAGCTACCCCTGATTTTTTCTGGGTTTCTGTTGCATGGAATGCTGTTTTCCATCCTTTGACTTTTAATCCATGAGTTTCTTTTTGAGTCAGATGTGTTTCTTGTATACAACATATTGTGGGATCCTGTTTCTTGATCCATTCTGTCAACTTGTTTCTTTTGATAGGTGAATTGTGCCCATTTACATTTATGGAAATCACTGATATGTACTGGCTTGACATTGCTATTTTGTGTTCCTATTGTTGGTTTCCTGCTTTTCCCTCTTGTTTAATTGCTTGTCCTACTTGGTGGTTTCTTTCCGTTGTTGTTCTGGAGATTGTGCTCATTTTTATCTCTATCTAGCATGTCTTTCAGTAATTCTAGGGTTGGTTTGGTGGACATGAATTTCTTCAGTTGTTCTTTGTCATGGAAGTATCTTTTTTCTCCATTAAATTTGAATGAAAGTTTTGCTGGGTACAATAGTCTGGGTTGAAAGTTGCTTTCTTTTAGGGCTTGAAATACTTCACTCTAAGCTCATCTTAACTTGATGGTTTGTGCTGAAAAGTCTGTAATTCTAACAGGCTTTCCTTGATAGGTGAGTTGTGTCTTTTCTTTCACAGCTTTTAGTATTATTTTTATGCTGTATGTCTGGGATCTTAATTATTATATGTCTGGGTGTCGATTTATGTTGGTTGTGACTGGTGTTCTGTATGCCTCACCTATTTGCATATCATATTTTTTCCCCTATGTGTTGGAAATTTTCTGCTATTACTTCTGTGAATAGTTATGTCATTTGCATTGACTCTTGCATCTTCACTGATGCCTATTAATCTTCTATTGTTTCTCTTGGCATTGTCTTGAAGCTGCTGGATTGTCATTTCATGCTGCTTTGGTGTTTTTATAAGTTCTACTCTTTCACGATCGCTATCTGCGATGCTGTCTTCAAGGTCTGAAATTCTATCCTCAGCTTCGCTTAAATGGTTTTGCCAGCTTTCAATACAATTTTTTGTTTCTTGGATATCTCTTTGAATTTGTTTCATGGATTCTGCTTGTTTTCTTCATTGTTCATTCAAAGTTTCAATCAATTTCCCATGTTCCTGTATTTTTTTTTTATCTATTTTTTCTCTAGCTATGTTGAACAACTCATTTACTAAGGTTGTTATTTCTAATTTGATCTCCACTATAGCCTCATGGATTTGTTTCTTTATTTCATTTGCTATCTTTTCAGAGATTTCTGGTGTATGACTTTTAAAGTCCTCTATTTCAATGTCATCTGTACTTGCTCCTGATGGACTAGATGTTTGAGATTGCATTTTGCCTTTTCATTTTGTCATTTTGACTGTTTGGGTAAATATCTGGTCTTTCAATCCCAACAATCTCAACTGTCCATAGTGTGAATTTTAGGGTTCTATTGTGTGGTTGATGTTTGTCCAGTTGCTGGGTACCACAATGAAGATGAGAGCCAGTCACCTGAATTCCTCCTACAGGGCCTGTTGGGTGAGTCCTATATTTTTTCTGGTCTAACTAGCCTAGAGGTATTGATGTAGGTCAACTCTTAGATCCTGCTGTTGCTATGTCTTCAGATTTTTGCAGATCTCCAGATCTCCCTGGCTATAGTTTTTTTTTATCAGCTGAGGCCCTATTGTGTCACTGGTGTCTCATAAGTTCTTTTAATTTTCTCCAAGTTGGAGGAGGCCTTATTGGTGCACTCCTCAACCTGTCTGATGTTCTTTGTGTGGAGAAGGGCATTACCCACTCTCTTGCCAGGTTCGCCAAGATCTTACAGTTGGAGGGAGTTTCACTTCCTCTATTTACCCACTGTAGACCTCTATTTTAGGGGCAAACTCATGACACTGACTGGAGCCGGGTGAGGTCTTCTGTTTAGGTGAGGAGTTCCTGAGTTTCCCATCCAGCCAGCACAGTAATCCACTGCAGTCCAAGGTTCTGGGAGAAGGGGATGGATCCAAAGATCAACTGCAGTACTAGGTTCAGGAGGCAGGTGGGTTCCCCAAGGGATGGTCCTGCAGCAGCAGTCTGAAGCAACCCAGGCATGCTGGCAGAAGGGCAGTCCCTGACGGCAGTCTGAGGCGGCTCAGTTGCACTACAGGCATCCCAGGTGTTCTAGGCCAAAGGGCAGGCTTGTGGTGGCAGCCCTAGGAAACCCAGGTGTGCCAGAGGTGTCCCAAGTGTTCTGGCCAAGGAGCAGACCCGCAGCAGCAGTCCGAGGTGGCCCAGTCGTGTTGGGGGTGTTCCAGGTGTTCCCAACTTGGGTTGGGGGAGTGGCAGCAGTCCCTGGCAACCCAGAAGTGCTGGGGATGTCACAAATGTTCCCAGCCAAGAGGTGGGCCCAATGGTGGCAGTCCAAGGTGACCCAGGTGTGCCAGGGGAGTCCCAGGCTCAAAACGCTTTTTAGATGAATCAAATTATTGCAAAGATAGAATATTCTTATATACCTCACAACACATTTCCCTTATTAGATTTTACATTGATCTTTACGTTCTTAAGGAAAAAAAAGTGAGGTAGCTTAATTATTGAACTATTGGCTCTTTAGTTCAGAAACCACAGATAAAAGAAAACTCCTAGCTACATGTTAAAAAATAAAAATACATCTACTATATATTTTAAGAGAAGAACTTAATTAGAACCTAAAGTTTTGCGCACAAAAGCTGAGATTAAAGACAGGAAAAGTCAATTTATGAAAGAGGCTTAATCTGTGAGGATTAGTGTATCTCAAATGGAGTTCAGAAAATATATTACTCCCCCCCCATTAAATCATAGATAATATAAAGAAAGTGGAAAACATCCGTTATGCTTGGTTCTGAGATTAAGAAGTTCTCTACTCTGCTGTGTTATATGCCTGTAATCCCCATACTGGGAGGCTGAGGCAGGAGGATCACTGTGAGTTTGAAGCCAGCCTGGTCTACAAAGTGAGTTTAAGATCAGCCTAAAACACATAGTAAAACCCTATCTCAAAGACACACACACACACACACACACACACAAACACACAAAGTTCTCCACATATAAAGGTAATCAACTGGACACTATAAGGCAGAGTGACAAGATTAGAAATAATGGCTAGGATAATACTGAACAAAACACTAAAAAATCCACACTATAATTTTTCTCTTTTTTTACCAAAATATTACTATTTAGAAGTATAGAAAATTTAAAAGATATTGTTTACAAAAATATCCAGAAAAACAGGGGACAGTTAAGAAACAGAAAAGGGTACACGTAAGATTAGGCTCACCAGAATAAAGATGCAGAAAAAAATGATACTTTTAAGGTAAATGGGGAAGATTATTTTCTTTTAAAAAGCAACAATTCTGAGATGGACAGGGATTTATTCTGATAGAAAGGAATTTAATAAGAATACCAAATCTGAACTAAGTCTTTGTATGGAAGAGTAACAACAAATACAAGGAGATTTATAGAAGTCTGTAAGAGGGAAACAGATCCAAAGTTCTATAATCTTCACCTTTCTTATGAAATAGCTTTTGTCAATTACCACTGATCCTGGTTTTATACCATCTGGCTGACCGCTACAAAAACCTTCAAAGTGTCTTCTCCATTGACTCAAATATATATAAGGGCCTCGTTACTGAACAAAATTTCACTTTACTCAACACTTGAACAAAGTAGTTATTTCTGATATTAAAATCTATTTTGTAATTGTTTTTAGTGTGCTTAAAACACTGTTCTATATTAGTATCTACCAATTACTTGATAGAGGGATGTTATTTCATACCAGTATACTGCCAATTATTCCCTCCTTCTTTTATAGTATTTCTTCTACTCTCTCCACACCCATATGATTCATTCGAGCAGAGGAAAGCTCCCTGGGAAATACTTATTATTTAGGAGTGGAAGATCAAAAAATAAGGATCAAATATGTTTTATTGAGTCTCATGAGGAGTCTCGTTCACTTCTTTTGGCTTGAGTGTCACTCAATGAGTATTTTCAGATAAATTTATGTTTATTGAGGAAATACTAAGCATTTGATATATTCAATGAACCTTGGGAGATAGCTACTTTGATAACAAAGCATATACAGTCCTAAAGGAGAACTTCCGGAAGCGAGGGAAATGGCGGTTATCCAGCCACAAATGGTCCAAGGGTGCTACTTTTCACTGCAGGCTGGCCATAAAGTCATTGTGCTGACATCAAACTCCTGGTAAACCTCCTACCTCCAGCTCCCCAGTGCCATCTTACAGGCTTGAACATCCACACCCAACTAAAAGAGAATAAAACAAAAGAGGACAGAATGAAGCAGATCGGAACAGAGCAGTGCAGACAACACAGCACTTCACAGCAGGACAACTGGATATCAACAGTAGCTACCATAATGTCTCTTTCTTTGAAATAGTTGAGCATAGCTTCACACACAATGATATCAAACATAACAAAGTAGAATAAAACCATTCAGGAGAATGAAAGTATTGCAAGGCATTCTAAAAAAATAACAGAAAATGAACAAGGGCTACTACAATATCTCATTTTCTATAAAAAACTTGTTTATAGCTGGAGCTAAAGATGGCTGATCAGTGAACAACAAAATACAGAGCCTCCCAGGGAGAAAAAACTCATATGCCAGAATAAAACATCCTGGAGAGATCCAGACAGAGGAAGATGGATTCTCTTGACACACGAAGAAATTAAAACGAAAAATGCTTGTCAAACACGCAGTCTTGGGGCTACAATTGGAACAGCTAAAATTAGCAGACACGTCGCTTTCCACTATGCCCTGCTGAGCTGCCCGAATTCCCTCCAGCCATGATCCGCCATGACCTGCAGAGCTGCCCAAACTCGTTTCCGCTGTGACTCAGGAGCCACAGTGGTGATAAAGTCAGGAGTTGGTGAGCCCAATGGAGAAAGGAGCTAGCAAAGGGACCTTCATTAGTATACAGTCAGTGCTGGAAATAAGACCCCCCCCATGGGAAGGGCACAACCAAATGGGTGACATATTGGAATCAGGCAGGAGGAGCCTGAACTGGGAGCAACAGTGACTTTAGTTGATTGCTCCCTCCCCAGAGAAGATTCGTGGGATTTGCTTGGCCTGGGTCACGCCCCTGGTCGGGACCCAATAAGGCATCCCAAACTGATTCCCTATGCCTAGCACACACTAACCTGGTGAAGGCCCCTGAAGTTTGACTGGCCCGGTGGGGAGGGGCCAGCATACTCAGCTCCAGCTTACACTTCAGTGACAAGAGCAAACAGGAGAGGGCAGAAATCCCTTACCAGCATGCTTCAGAAGAACCATAACCAACAAGGAAAGGGGCTGAGGCTTCCACTATACTTGTATAGAAGAAACCAAAACCATGACGAGAGAAAAACAAAAAAAAAGCCCCCAACCCCAAATCCTGAGAACACTGATCCAGGAGAGGGAAAAACAAAAGAGACTGAGGGCAGCAAACATGCAACATCAGACATGGCTTCAATGACATTAAGAGATATCTTCAGGACCTTGTAGACGAGCTCAAAACTGAAATATTAAATCAGGTAAAGCAAGATATAAGTGGATTAATAAAAGAAATGCTAAGCACCTCTCAAGAAGACACAGACAGAAGAAGGGAGGAACACAAAAAAAGGAGAGAAACATTCAATAAAGAATATAAAGAAAATATAGACTACATGAAGCAGATTCAAAGAGATTACCAGGAAATTAAAAACTCCATTGAAAGCTGGCAAAATGCCTTAAGAGAAACTAAGGATAGACTATCAAAACTTGAAGACAAGTTTGCCATGTGTGATTATGAAAGGAAAGATCTCTTACAAATAACAAGGAAACAGGCAGTAACAGTACAAAGGCTAGAAGACGACAAGAGAATCTATAATTTAAGAATAAGAAATGTGAACAAAGAAGCAGGAATATAAACAGGCGAATTACAAAGGCTATTCATGGAAATAATTAAGGAAAACTTCCCAAGCATGGGAAAAGAAAATGACATTTGGTTATGTGAGGCATACAGAACTCCAGCCACCTACAACCAAAACAGAGCTACACCCAGACATATAATAATCAAGATATCAGAAATTCAATATAAAAACAAAATATTAAAAGCTGTCAGAGAAAAGAAACAGATTACCTATAAAGGTAAGCCCATCAGAATCATGGCTGACTTCTCAACACAGACCATCAGATTAAGAAGAGGTTGGGGCAAAGTGTTACAAGCCCTGAAAGAAAATAACCTCCAGCCCAGATTGATGTACCCTGCAAAACTGTCACTGGAAATTAATGAAGAAACAAGATGCTTCCATGGCAAAGAGGAACTGGGGGAATTTGTGACCATCAATCCAACCCTACAGAGAATACTGAAGGACATTTTAGAGAGAGAAAAAAAATTCCAGAATTTTAGGAACAGTGGTAGAAAGGCCTCAATGAGTGGGGCAGGCAGTAGAATGAAAGAGAAAACTAGACAAACAAAAGCAGAAAAATAGCATAGCAGAAATGAGGCAGAGAAAGATAACTAGAATCTCTAACATAGATTGCCTTGATACATTAAAAAAAGAAAAGACAGGCAGAGTAGATCAGGAGGTAGGATCCATTGAAATGCTCTGTACAGGAACTATAATCAACCTGAGAGAGGGTTTATGGACCGAAAATCAAAGATGAGAAAACAATGCTCTATGTGACACTGAGCCAGAGAGAAGAAATAGGAGCAACTTGACCACCACCTGCAGATAGGTTGGAAAAACAGGATACTTATGTGCAGTAGAGAACTACTCAGCTATAATGAAGGAAAACCTTGAGGGTTTTGTAGGTAAAGGAATACAACTTGAGATCAAGTTCAGGAGTGAGGTTTGGAACCACTTAGGTAAAAAGCTGGTTGCCCCCTCAATCTAAAAACTGAGGGAGTTGGTTGGACCCAAAAGGCACAGCACCCTATGATAGTGAAAGGGGAGGAATAGCCTAAAAAAAGAAGGCAGAGAATATTGCTAATAGTGTACCAGGATTTAAAACCCACATCACCACTCTGCTTAGATGGATTATTTTCTGTTCCAGTTTGTCTACTTTGTACTAGATTTGAGAGCACAGACAGTTATCCCGAAGATAGCAGGATATAGTATGGTAATCATCCTTAATTTCCTATCAACTTAATCTGAAGCTCTGCATAACTTACACTGTTTTACCATGACTGATCTTAATTGAATCTGGTTTGTTTGATTACTGTTTTGTATTGATAGATTTTATTCAAAGCTGTTATGATTGATAGTATCAAGTCTGAGAGTATAGGCAACTACACTGAAGATGACAAGATTCACTAGAATATACACTCTGGTATGATTATTACCTGCCTTTGAAGTTTTATACTGTCTACAATGTTTTATTTTTACTAATATTGTTATGTACTGCTATATTCAATTATACTGCTATATTCAATTATTTCTGACAATATAGACAATTCTATTGAAGATAATAAGAGACAACACAGTGACCATTGTAGATTACCTTGTATTGTGGTTTTGTATGACTTTTTTGTTTCATGTTTTTATAGTAATTTGTTTTGTTTTGTCTTGCTATGTTTTGTTTTTCCCTCTAATAGAGAAAGGATAGAAATACAGGTAGACACTCATGCATGCATAGCTGTTTACAGTCTCATTGTTTGAATATCTACTTTGTATGCTTTAATTTTGTAACTTGAACAACTATTTTTAAGAGGACAATATGTAATTTATCAACTAGTGATTTCTTACTGTTTATCTTTTTTAAAAATTATTATTATTATTTCTACCCTTTTCATGTTTTTTCTCTTTAAATAAAAAAATTTTAAAAAAGGAAAGTATATACACAAATAATTATAATAACATAAAATTTAAATGTAAGATTGTGATAAATTAGGAATTGAGGAATAAGAGAATTATGGAATAAAGGAGGAAAATTCACTTATAGCTGGACTGGAAGGGTTATGAGTAACTCTGCAATTTAAGTTAAATTTTGAATGATACAGCTTACTATGTGATAGATTAACTAACGGTCAACTTATAACATGAAGCTGAACTGAATCAGTGTGGTTCACCTGAGGACTGTTGCCAACAGTATAAAAGAAGAACTAGAGGGGAAGACAGTGCACTGCTGATTCTCTTGGAGAAGTTTGTCACACTGGCTTTCCTAATATGAACTTGGTTGTTTTCATTATCGAAGGGGCTTATGTCCTTGCTGTCACTGAGGATGGCTGCGGTTCTCTCTTTGGGGGCGCTCTAGTCCTTACCCTGAGCATCATTTCCTGGCTCCAATACAGATCCTTCAGCCTGCTGACCCAGAACCTTCATCCCACTGGTGCAGACTTTCTAGCTTCCACCACTGCCTTTGGGACTTCCCAGTGCAGATCCTTGATAAAGAATTGCATGAGGCATTGTTATGGCTCTAGGCCTCCAGCTGGACTTGTGGAGGACATTGATATGTGGACTTTTGGAGGATACTGACATGGGCTCCAGGTCTTCAGCTGGATCAGGGCACTGTCATGGGATCCAGGCCCTCAGCTGGATTCCTTGGGTCTTTAGTGTGTGGACAGATCTCCCGCACTCTTCTGCATTTGGCTTTTTTTATAAAATAATCCTATAAATCATGTGTCCTATATTAAGCCTATTCCCTTGTAAACCCTGACTACAACATTGTGGTTACGAATTACTTAGTAAATCTGCTTTTTAGGTTATTCAACAGAACTCTAAGCTCAAAAAATAACTGAAAAGTTGAAACAAATGCCATAAAATTATAATGTGTTTTTAAAATATGGGGTCTTCTTAGACTTATCAATAGGCAAATATATTCTAGCTTTTTGTATGATGGTAATTATCCAAATTTCAGAAGTACAAGCTAACTTTGAAAAACTACTTGAGACAATATGCACTAATCAGAGAGCTCTGGAAAGAGAAGCTCAAGACACAATTTTGTTCAAATGAAGGCTCTGCTATGAATTCAATTGTGTGATTTGGCTTCAATTTACTCACAATTGAGACAAAAATTACCCTCCTCCACAGCCTCTCTTCCTTCTCAGAGACAGTAATATGAGGCTAAATAAGATGGTACGAGCTCAAAGAAAGTTCAACGTATTATATCATCTATCCTTACAATCTAAGAGACATTATTTCACACTGGATAGAGTCAATGTTTAATTAATTTCTTTCTATTTATCTGTCTGTTGGATTGAGCCTAAGGCCTTGCATATGCTTAAGTATACACTCTACCACTGAGCTACAGCCCCAGTTTAACTCACAGATTTTTGTTATGATTCTAAAAAGGTTTTCCCTACACATTAATAAAAGTTTCTCTGCAATACAAATTTCCTGGCCACAATGTCATTTCTCTCACTTAATTTTTTTCAGAGTTATCACTAACCAAAAATGTTATGGAAAAGGCTAAATGAACCATATAAAAAATATGTAGTACTTATAAACTGCTCATCCATCTCCAGGCATTTGTTACAAAGAATAAATGCCCAACAACTATTAGTTTAACTGAATGACATCTTTGAAGACAAAGGGGATATTTAAAGTCACAAAAATAAATTAATGGCTAACAAGCCAGAATTTAGAATTCAAGTCTTTCAGTACATTATCCACTGTCCTTATCTATTTCTCCATGTCTTCAATATAAGAAACAGGAAGAAGTGCAGGCTCAGAGCACATAATCTAGCCACTTTTACAGACTAAGAATTAAGTATCAGAAATCCATGGGACCCTTTCAGGCACTCTTCTATTGGGAAGATTTAAGACTATTTCCAGTGAAGAGAGCTAAATAAAAAACAAAGGAATGTGTCAGGTCAGGTAAGTTAAACTGTACTGTGCTCTGGGTATGCTCTAATCTAATCATTGTACTATAAATAGTTTTTAATTTGTCTAAAAAAGATTTTCAAACTTCAATTTGATATTGATAATGAAGAAAGGATTCATTAATAGTGTGATAAAAGAATTTCACTGCCTTGGAAATAATCTGATTTTATGAATTTCTCTAAAATTATTTTCAAAACCAAGGCAAAATGGGTAATAAAACAAGTATGAATTAAATCACTGCATTGTGGTAATTAAAAGAAGACTAGGGACCAGGGATGAAACTCAGCAGCACAGCGCCTGCCTGGCATATGTGAGGCCTTGAGTTCAATTCCTGGTACCAAAAAAAAAAAAAGTAATAAACGAAAATAAGATAAAATAAAGTTCTCTTGGCACAATTAGTAACCATGAAAGAAAAAGCTAAAAAGCATTCTAATTTTGAAAAGCCAAGACCAGAAATCATTTTCTCTTAACATATTAAACCAGCATATTTTCCTAGCAAAGTTCACATGAATTGGAGGTATCTTTTCTACCCCTGGAGCAAAAACCAATCTGTTGCAAGTAGTAAGGGCAACAAAATAACTCTGAGTCAAGTAGGCTACCAAGGGCTCAGGAAATCAATTTCTTTGTGGTTGTTCTGTAGAATTTAAGTGTAGAAACATGAATGAGAAAAGATATCAAGGTACAGTTTATACTGCTATACTGACACACTACAGAAAATTACTATACAGTGTAGGAAAAAAAAACTTAGCTTGATAAGTAAAGAAGCAACTGACTTACTTTAAATACATTTTAAAAACTTGCTCTTGGCCTACAAATCTCTATTTTAAAATCATTTTTAAAAGATATAAACTCTATGCCCCCCCCAAGCAAATCCAACAGAAAGAAGAAATGAAGGACATTTCTTCTGTTGCAGATCTTCCAGATAGCGTAGCGTCCGTCATCTCTGGGTATTGCAGGTGGCCTCTAGATTCAAAAGACACTTATACCTAGCCAACCTTGGTCATATTTTCTACTACTAAAAGGACCACAAAGAAAAGGCAAAGAATGACTGAAATAATCCAGTCTAATCTTTTCATTCAAGAATACAATGGAAACAGAACTCCCTTTAAGGACAGAGAAGAAAAGTTACCCTAGGAATCAGATCTTGCCAATCTCATCTCAAAATGCACAGGTCTATCTTCTCAAGCACTTTGAGTTTTCTATATAAGTTTACAGCCTGATTCACAGGTCTCAGACTCAGCTTAGGTGATGAGATTAAAACAGACTACCTAGAGAAAAGTAAGACTAAATTTCAGAACAATTCTCCAATATCATTTTACTTAACACTTTTCACTAAGTACTCTTTCCGCAAAAACAAAATAAGGAGTATGATGTGACAAAGGTGGCAGGTACTCTTTAAAAGCAGAGATGGGGAAGAGAAGAAAAAAGGGGGAAGGATAAAGAAAGAGGGTAGAAGGGAAAAGCAGAAGTGCAAAAAAGCAAGTCCAGGAGTGGTCAGCTATATCTTATGTAGGATAAGATGATGAAACAGAACCAAAAGGGAACATGAATGATCCTCTGTCCCTATGCAAAGGCTTGTTTTAAAGAGAAGTCAGGATAAGTTATACTGTTTTGCTATTTTTCTGTACCATAACTACCACTCTGCTGAGTAGTATTGGTACATAAAGCAGTTGTCTACTTACTGCCTTTAAAATTAAATTATCAACAATAATTAATCAGACATCAAATATGACTGCCTCTTCTCCAGGAGAGAGGTTTTATCTCATGCAGCTAGCCATAAGCTAAGAGTCCACAGTTAGCTGAGCATAAATGTCTTTGAAATCTCCAGTTATTATTTTAGTGAGGAAAAAACCCACTAAAGAGCACTTTGCTCAAACTACCTTAACAGTAGTATTAACAGTACTCTAATTCAACCCTTTCAAAAGCTTTAACACTGTTTGTCATTTTCAAATAACTTAGGACCCACAATAAATTACAAAAATAATAGCGTTTCTGTGTACATTTCACAAAAATTTCCCCAGTGAGAACATATTATTTAACAAAAGTACATAATCAAAATCAGGACATTGATATTATGTAATACTATTAACTAAATTCTAAGTTTTATTTAGATTTTATCAGTATTTACCTACACTCAGATATTCTAACATGCACAGACTTTAATCATAATCACCACAATCCAGAAACCAACTCTCCTATTAAAAACAAAAAGAAAACAATGCTCCCTTATGCTATTCCTTTTAGAAGACCCTTCCCCAAAACTTAATCCTTGACAAACACTTATGCATCTTCTATAACTCCTGTCATTTTGAGAGCATTATGAAGTGAATCAAACAGTATTTAACTTTTAGAAATTAGCTTTTTATTACTCAATACAATGATCTTGAGACCATCTAAAATGTGTCTATCAACAATTCATTTCTTTTATTACTGAATAATATTCTATGGATTGAACCACAGTTTGTTTACCTGTTGAAGGACATTTGAATTGTTTTCAGTTTTGTGCTCTATGAATTAAATTGCTATGCACATGGGTACACAGGCTTCTGTGAGTATGGATATTAACTTCTATAGGATATACAGCAATGTAATTGCTGGATCTTACAGTAAGAGTATATTAACCAATATAGGAAACTGCCAATTGTTTCTCAGAATAGCTTTACCACTTAACATTCCCACAAGCAGTGTATGAAAGAGTTGGTTGCCTACATTCTTGATACTTATTGATAGATGGTAGTTTTATCATATCTTTAAATTAATTTCTCTTAATGGCTAATGATTTTGAACATTTTTTCATGCTGTCATCCATATAGCTCTTTCATAAAGCACTGTTTAAAACTTCTGCCTATTTCTAATTGGATTGCTTCTTGCTATCATAATTAGAGAGTTCTTAATACATGATGCAAACCCTTGTTTGCTATATGACTTGCAAAAGTTTTTTAGCAGTTTATAGTTTTTCTTGTAGCCAGAATTAAGCTCAGTAGCACAAGCACTTGCCTGGCAAGTGTAAGATTGAGTTTGATTCCTGGTATCAAAAAAAGTACAGTTTGTCTTTTCTTTCTCCTTGATGGATTCATTTGTGAACCTAGAGTTTTAAATTTTCATAAAATTTAGTACTGATTTTCAAAAATAGATTGTTCTTTTGGTGTCATGTTTACAAACTTTTAGCCCAAGTCAAAACACTTTTTTTAATGTTGTCCTTAAATGTTTTATAGTTTACATGTCACATTTTTTTTATGTCAGGTAGAGAGCCTGTTTTTGAGGATTTTTTTTTCCCTCTTGGATATCCTATTGTCTCAATATCATTTACTTTGAAGATATTATGCTTCTTGCACCAAATTGCTTTTGTACCTTTCTAAAAAATAAATAAATTCAATTGTATACAACTTTTGAGTTACATATGGAAAGGAAGCGAGAACTTGTACACATTCAGAAGAATGTTAATGGTAGCACTATTCACAAACAGCCCAAATGTTTATCAACAAATGAATAAACGAACCAGCTGTGTAAATATACAAAAAGGAACAATATTCAGCTGTAAGAAGAAATGAAGTGATAATATATGCTATAATATATATAATAATATATGCTATAATAATATATATAATATATGAAACATGAAAATAAGACAGACATGAAATATGAAAGGACACATGTAATTTCATTTACATGAAATATTTGAAATTGGTGGTGTCCAAGGGCTAGTGGACAGAAGAAATGGAAAACAACTGCTTGAAGGGTATGGAGGTTTTTATTTAGGGCAATGAAATATTTTGGAACTAGATAGAGATGGTATTTGCATTACCTGGTGACTGCAATATTGTTTACTTTAAAATGGTTGCTTATGTTATATAACATTCACTTCAGTTAAAAAAATAAAAAAAAAATCAAGTTAGCATTCTTGCATGGGTATATTTTAGACTCTATTCTGTTCCACTGACTTATGTATCTAATCTTCCTCCAATACCAAACTATGTTGATTACCACAGCTGTAGTACTAAGCCTTAAAATTGGGAAGCATGATTCTGCTAATCTTTTTCAAAATCGCCTTAGCTTAAGATTTTTCTACTTTCCATATAAACTTTAGAATCAACTTATCTATAACTTTAAAAATACACTGGCTATACTGTCAATACAAATTGTGTTAAGAAAGAACTGACATCTTTTCTATACTCAGTATTCTAATCCATGAATGTCCATTCATTCCTTTAAATTTTCTTTGATTTCTTTCATAGGCATTTTATAAGTATTTTTGTCTAATACTGCATTTTTGGAACAGTTATAAATGGTATTTGTGTTTTAAAATTTTATTTTCCAAATATAATTAGCAGACTGTAGAAATAATTTACTTTTGCATGATTATGACTCTTGCAACTTTGTTAAATTCATTAATCAGTTCTAGGAGTTTTTCACTGTGTTGTCATTTTGGTAGAATATTTGGGATTTTTCTACACAGACAATCACAGTTTTCTTTTTCTGGTATGCATGCTATTAATTCTTTATTACGCCTTAATGTACTTGGATAGAATTTCATGATAATTTTGAATAGAAGCGGGGGAGAATTTAGGGGAGAAGCACTTAGTCTTTCACCAATAAAGGTGATAAAACAATTTCTAAACTTTGTTTTTAAAAATCAGACTGAAGAATAGCCCTTCTATGTTTAATCTGCTGAGCATTTTATTATGAATAGATGTTGGATTTTATCAAATGCTTTTTTCTTATTGGTCATTATATAATCATGTTTTTTAATCTTTAAACTGTTAATAGGTGGATTATATTAACTGATAAATAGTTAACAAGCCTGCAATTACTAAAGTAAACTCTACTTGATATGTTTAATAGATATATTTAATAGACATATGTTTAATATATATTCAATTTGTTAAGTTTCTGAGAATTTTTGTGACAGTGTTTATGAGAGAAATTAGTTCCTTTTTAAAAACAATTATAGGGCTGGGGACATAGCTCAGTAGCACAGCACCCGCCTGGCAAGCACGAGGTCATGAGTTTGATCCCCAGTACCAAAAAGAGTTAAATAAAAATAAAAACAATTATATTATCTTTGTCTAATTTTCATATAAGGATAATGCTGGCCTCAGAAATGAGTTGGAAGCCAGATGTGGTGGTGCACACCTGTAAGACCATCACTTGGGAGGTTAAGGCAGAAGGGTTGATGACTTCAAGGCCAGACAATATACAGCAAGAACCTGTCTCAAAAAAAGAAAAGGAAAAGGGAAAAAGAAAGAAAGAAAGAAAGAAAGAAAGAAAGAAAAAAAGAAAGAAAGAAAGAAAGAAAGAAAGAAAGAAAGAAAGAAAGAAAGAAAGAGAAAAGAAGAAAAGAGAAGAGAAGAGAAGAGAAGAGAAGAGAAGAGAAGAGAAGAGAAGAGAAGAGAAGGAAAAAAGAAAGAAAGAGAAATGAATTGGGAAGTGTTTCCTTCTATTATTTGGAAAAGATTATACAGAATTGATACTGTATATTTTTATATGCTTGGTAGATGTATTCATTTTCTATTGTGTAACCAAGCAGAACAAACTCAGTAGCTTAAAACAACATACAATTGTTATCACATAGTTACTGTGGGTCAGGAATCTGGACACAACTTATTTGGTCCTTAGAATCCCAAAGCAGTAACCAAGATTTTGCAGCATATTCATTCTGAGGTGGGGAACAAAACTCATTCAGAATTTATTTTCTTGCAACTATATCAGGCAGAGACACTGGCCTCCTGATAGTTATTGGATCGAGTTTGCCCTTAGCTTCTTGCCATATGAGTTTTTCATTATTTCATCAATCCAGCAGGAAAAGTCTTTAGAGAAAACTAAAAAGGAAAACATTATACACATAATATACTGTAATCATGTGACATTCCAAGACCTTTGCTATATTCTACTAGATAGAACAGAGTAATAGGTTAACATCACACTAAAGGGAAAGAGATTACACAAAAGCATCAACACTGAAAGGAATGATCATGGGAAAATAGCTTAAAATCTGTGGATAAGTAATCCCTTACTGTCTCTTAATTGTCTAAGGTCTATAGTGACATCTTTTTTCTTTCATTTCATGTATTATATGTACATTTAATTAATATATATTAGTACATATTTTATTTGTGGCTCTAGTCAGTCTTACTAGTGATTTATTGGCTCATTGATTTTTTAAAAACATGCTTTCTTTAAATTTGTTTTATTTTGGTTCTGGTGATGGAACCCAAAGCCGTCACACAGTGAGCTAACATCCTCAGTTCACACACTCTCAACCCCCCAGACAGGGTGTTGCTATGTATAGTAGTTCAGGGTGGCCTCAGAACACTCACTGATTCTGCTGCCTCAGCCTCCTGAGTGCTGGAATTATAGGTTTGCATCACCATGCCAGACTATAGTATTTTTAAACATATATCTCTATAGAGAATTTTTAGTAGTTGCTCTAGGGATCACAATATATACACAGAATTTATCTGGATTCTACTCATTAATGTTTTATCATTTTAAGTGGAATAAAGAAGCTTTCTATGTTTTAGGTCCCTTTACCTTCCCCCTTCTATGATAATTATCTTTAAAATTACCTTTGTCACAATATTAGAAATTTTACTATCAAACATTTTAAAAGCTTGCAAGTCAATTTCCTAAATCTACTCTTTGATTTGCACTCTCCATATTTATGATCCAAGTTTTGCTCTGTCATCAGTTCTGTTTGAAGAATTTCCTTTCTTAAAAGTAAATCTGCTAAGGAAGAATTCTGTTCTTCTTTTGTCTGAAAATGTCTTTATTTTACTTCATTATATTTTCACTGGATGAAAAATTCTGCATTGACATTTCTTTTGTTTTGGCACTTTAATAATGTTCTGCTACTTCTCTTGGCCTCTTATGTTTTCTGGTGAGAAATCCACAGTCACTCAGATTGATTTCCTATAGCTAATGCATTTCATATCTTGAACTGCTTTCAAGATTTTCTTCATTGCCTTTTGTTTTTCGTAAAGTACTTACTATTATGTGGGAATGAATTTCTTTGGGTTTGGCTTGTTAAGAATTTGCTCAACTTTTTGAATATGTAGGAAGTTTCAGTCATTTCTTCAAATGTTTTCTTCAATTGTACTCCTACTCTTCTGGGATTCCAACAATGCAAATATAAAGATGCTTCTTTTACTATCCCAGACATCCCTAAGACTGTACACTTGTTTTCAATCTTCATTCACACTGTTATCCAGACGAGTAATAACTCTGATGTACAAGTTTTATAAGGACCCTCCCCAACTTTTGTGGTAGTGGGGATTAATCCCAGGTCCTTCACACTAAACTAAATTCTTTGTCTCCCCCCACCCCACCCCCTTTTTTTTAATTTAGAAGACAGGGTCTTGCTAAATTGCTAAATTTTCTAGGTGGGCTTCAATTTGTAATTCTCCCGCCTCTCCCTCCCAAAGTGCTGAGATTATAGGTGGGTGCAACTGAGCCCAGCTATTAAGCCCATTTTTATTTGTTATTTTATCATCTCTATTTTAAAATTTCCATTTGGTTCTTCTTTGTATCATCTATTTCTTTTCGAGGCATTCTATTTTCTCATTTGTTTCAGGTTTATATTTGCTACTGGAACATTTTTATTATTATAATTTCTTTAAAATTTTTATCAGATAATTTCAACACCTATGTCATTTCAGTGTGATGTCTGATAATTGTCTTTCATTATTTGAACAGAGACTTTCTTGGTTCTTGATATGATGGCAAATATTATGTTACGAGATTCTACTTTCTATTTCAATTTTCTATTTTAGTACACAGCCAAAATATTTATTTTCAAAATGCACAGTGGTACAAGTTTACAATCCCAGCACACTGGCAGACTGAGACAGAAAAAACACAAGCTTCAGCTCAGAGTGGGCAACTTAAGGACACTCTTCTCAAAATAAAAAAGACCTGGGGATGTAGCTCAGTATGAGGCAGGGCATTCACTCCCCATTGCTGCCCAGGGGTGGGGGTTCAGGTAAGCATGTTTTAGCCAACATTTAAACTTGTGATTCAAATATCAATTAAATTGTTAGAGGCTTTTCAATATGGTTTTGTTTAGCACACTGGGCTAACCTAGAAACCAGTTTGAAATCTGCATGGTATAAACAGCACAGCCTAGTTCTCAAACATCTTTCTATATTGTTCTGTTCAGTTTCATGCACAGGATACTCAGATGTCTGCTTAGGATTTCAAACACGTATCTTTTAAAAAAAATCCCTTTCTTTACCTCCATATCTCTACTCTCTAGTTGGGAGGGAAAAGGGAACCACTCCACTATTTCAAGTTGCTAACAGGGCTTTGTCCACTACAGTCTTCCACGGCTGTAGCATCCACTTAGGAGGGCCGCCATCAGCTAATGCAGCTCCATTCATTGTCTACAGCTGCGGTGCCCAAGGGGAAGAGGAAGGAAAGAGAATGGGATGCTTTCATTACTGTACGGAAGTACATGCCCACTATCCACAGATGCAGTGCATGTAAATGTCATTTACATTTTTATGATGTTAAACTTTTATGATATTTACTTGCAATAGGGCAGATATAAGCAAAATAGATTTTTTTCTCCATCCATTGGTTTTTCTTATTACCTTTGATTAAGATATATAGGAGGCAAAACCAATACATAAACAAATAAGCAACACACATAGCACAGGAAATTCATTGTGTACAGGAGTATTGCTGTTGTAACAGAAGAAAAAATAGGTTATAACAGACTTGATACACTTTCCTAAAACTGTATTATTTATGTATTTATTTATTTAGGTACCAGGGATTGAACTCACAACCTTGCACTTGCCAGGCAGGTGCTTACACTGCTGAGCTAACTCCAACACTTAAAACTGTATTTTAAACTCAACACATTTTCAAACATTTAATGCAATTTTCATTCACAACTATAATGTTATCAACTGATTTGCTGGTAGATGACTGTTTCTGGTGGCATTTGCTGATATAAGTTCATTTTAAAAACAATAAACTTTTCAACAATTTTAATGTTAGGAACATTTCCGTACTGTATCTTCTTTTAAGAAAAATAAAGAGAATTTTCTTAATGAAATAAACTCTAGTAATGAATGTTTAAAAACATTAACTCAAGACTTTATGAGATGGAGGCTTTGAATACAGGAAGAAATCTATATTTAAAAGCCTGCCCAGACTGACTTGGTGGCAGAGGCTGAGGCAGGAGTATGGCAAATTCAAGCCCAGTCTGGGCAACACAGTTACTTAATGAGAACTTGTCTGAAAATATGGCTGGGAATGTATGTCAGGGCACCACACATACCACCTACACACACACACACACACACACACAAACACACACACACAAAATTCTATTAGGGTTCAGCTTTACTTCCTTTTGCATTCATTATATAAATATAAAAGGTAGCATACTAGGTCCTTTGGTTACAAAAGCAAACTCACAGCCTTATCCTATTCCTAAACTCAACCAACCATCTTACACGAGACACTATAGCAACTCATCTCTTATTTCTGATGTTTTTAGAGCTGAGAAATCATTTCCTCTGGTAGCCCTATCACGTTCAAACCCAGTAAGTCCAGCCAATCTAACCACTCCAAGGAAAAAGATTCAGGCCATGAGTAAAAATAAGATAAGTTAAAATACAAACAACAAAACCCCACCAACCTCATGCAGATCTGAGCAAGAGAAATGTCTAAAACTTGGGGCTATTTTTACTGGCAAAATGTTAACTAGAAGTTTTCCACCAATCCTAGACAGCCTTTGATATGCTTTCATCACTGTGAAAGAAATGATAGTATGTGGGCATGTAAACGTGTCAGATTTTTATAGGTGATGTATTTTGTTTAATAGTGAACAGATCTTATGTCAGTGAAAAGGAAGGCATAAAAGATGCAACAATAATAGGAAAGATATAGAATATCTGGCAGAAGAAAGTAAAAAGTAAAAATGATATGTATCTATTTAGAGTAGTCAGAGACTCTACTCCATATTTAAATCTTTAAATGCTTCCTTGTGCATATGCATTTTAATCTTTCTGGCTACTGTGAAACCTGACAATAATAGATCAAATATGACAACTGAATTTCACTATAAAATAGAACAGAAAAAAATTAGGAAATAAAAAAATTGTTATTAACCCTCATTCCCTCCATACCTTGAGCATGTAAGAAATCAAAATAAATTAAAATGAAAATTGATTTCATTAACATGGATGCTTCAAATCTCTTTTTATAGAATCTATTATTATGCAGAATAAGTCAGGATTTGGTCCTCATATTTGAGCATATATAACTGTGCACTAGAAAGCTTCACCATTCATTAACACAATTCCTTATTGTATCTCAAACTTGTTATGCGTTTAATGATGACCTAACGTGAACCCATGGTCAGCCTATAAAAAAGATGGGAGTCTTCACATTTAGTCCCATTATTCTAAGCAGTACAAATCCTTAGCTTCATAAACGGCCAAAAATAATTTTTTGGGCTTATGGCAAACAAAGACATATGCCCTGAGAGCTGATGCCTAAAATAATGACAGAAATTAGCACACAGGTTAAAGGAACAGAATTAACAGGAGGAGGAAAGAAAGGAAAAGAGAAGGCAAAACTACTTAATAAAAATCTCCATCACTGTCTAGGCCAGGTTCAGGAAACTCTGTTGATAAACAACTAGAATGTAAATAGCTCTAGCTTTGTAGATCATATCATATATTATCTGTTGAAATTATCCAACTGTGACTATTGTTTCAAAGTAGTCATAGATGATGTATCAACAAATGTCATGGCCAGGTTCCAATATAACTTTACTTACAAAGATACCTGGACTGGAGGCCAAGGGCAGTAACATGCTGAACTCTAGTTTTAGGCCAATAAAATCTGTAAAATCACACTGGCATGTGTGAGGCCCTGGATCTGATCCTCAGGATTGTAAAACAAAATAAAAACAGGACAGCAACAGGAAAAGCAACATTAGACAACACGGGCAGAAATTTAGGCACCCTAAAGAAAGCAACCATGTCTTATTCCGTTTTGTGTCTTCTTTGATAGAACTTGAGACTTTTTAACCCTTTATGAAAGACATAATTTAATTCCTCAGTAAATTTAAAGTTATTTACCCACATCCATTACTTTCTAGTCACACTATAGGTAAGCAACCCTAATTCAAAAATCTGAAATCCAAACATTTAAAGTTGCAAAATCTAAAGATTTTGAGCAGCAAAATGATGCCACAGGTGAAAAATTCTTTTTTTTTTTTTTAATTTCAGAAATCACTTAAAGAAAATATTTTGCTACATGTTAAATATATGCATCTGATTGTGGACCGGTAGACAAATGCTACTATTTAACCAGAAAAATTATTTTTTTAAATTTATTTTTATTAGTACAGGTTTGCAGTACATAATGTTTACACTTCTTGAGTGAAGTTGGTACACATCCATATAAATCTTAATCACTTTTTTATTCTCTTTCCTTCCCCTTTCTCCATCTCTTGATCCCCTCACCATTTAAGATCTAGCTTCTTACTTCCTATTATCTTAAATATAGCAGAGAAACCCAAAATAAAAACAAAGAGCAAAATAAAAGAAAAATTCTAAACTCTACTTCATGCTGGATTATGGTACAAATAATATATAAAATTTATCTGCAGATTTTGTATATATGAAATTTAAATGAATATCATGTTTTGACTTGGGTCTCATTAAGTTGTCTCATTGTATATGGGCAAATAGCCTTTAAAAAATTTGAAATGCAAAACTTTTCTGGACCCAAGCATTAAGGATATGGGACAGTCAACCAACAGCAGTATTATTTCCCTAATATCTGAGCTTCTAAAATCTCTTACCTTTCTGATGACATTTACCTATTCCATAAATATATTTTGAATCTTCCACCATATCTACCATGAATGAAATGAAATTGAAGGCCAGATAGAAAAAACTGATATTTGGTTTTTTACCAGCTGCAAAGAAGATATACTATATATATAAAGGATGCATTTAACATTTTCTTTCCACATCTCTGATTATCAAAATTTAATCTATTTAGCACATAATTCTACTCTTATGGCTTAGATAAAGAATGTGCTCATAGGTTTCTGGACCATAACTGAGTTACTAGGGTAATATAGCTGACTTGCTGTTAGGAGGTGAGGTCTGGCAGAAGGAGGCAGGTCACTGGGGAGCATGGCCTGGAAGGACAGCTCTCCTTTCCCTGCTTCTACCTTTGATCTGCTGTTCCCTGGCTACCATGATGTGAACAGTTTGCCTGTACCCAGACCCTTCCACCATGCCTTTCCTCCTTTCCTAAAACCAATCGACAATGGACTGAAACATCCTTTAAGTTGTGAATGTCAGGTATAGTATTTCAAGGATAAGAAAAGTGACCAAAACAGCTATGTTGTATGAGCATTGTAAACTTTTTACAAAACATTTTTACAGTTTTTATAAAACAGAGAAAGAAAACTGCCTTCCATTCTATGATTAAAGACAAAGATAACTACTTTTAAAACATATCTTTAAAACATATGGCATTTCAATATTACCAGTTTCCTTTCTCTTCCAGGTTTGTTGACTGCCCCTTGCCCAGCCTATTTACTAGTTTCCATAAATGTTTGTGTTTCCAGAACTGATAAGTACTTGCAATGTCAATGATAAAGAAATCATCTTTAGAATAGGAATCATACATAGGTAGAACCTACTTTTAGAAACTTCATTATTTCATGGTTCTACTTGTTTAACTATTTAAAATTTACAATTTACTTTCATCCATATATCAGTTAGCTATGTATTACTATAAGGAAAGTTGTGGAACAATTTACTTATAAATGGAAATGATTTATTTTAGCTCATGGCTCTGGAGGTTCTAGCCCAAGATCAGATGTCCATTCCTTTGGCTCTCTGGTAAGGGCAGCACATCAGAGCTTCGACAGGGAGCCAATTCACAAGTCAGGAAGCATAGACTGAGATCGCAGTTCCCACAGTCTTTCTTAAAAGCCTTCTGGCAGTGACCTGAGGACTTCCCCTAATTGACCCATCTCCTGAGGGCCCACATCCCCTCCCAGGAATACCACTCCAAGGACCAAGATTTATGGACCTTTAGACAACACTATTCATATTCAAAGTATAGTGCTCCATTAATTAGTTACGTGAGATAATATCTAATCATTTATAGTCTCTGTAGCAAGGTCCCCTGTTCCTGGTGATGGACACCTACAGAAGAAATGTATTAACTCAACTTTAACAAAGCACTAAAACAAATGAACAAATGAAAAAACAAAAGGACAAATAAAACCAAAAAGGCCTAGGTCCTCAAGCTTCTTACTAGTGGTGAATAAGCAGACTTGGGAGATAAGATTCTTCCTCTTCTCTCTGCCATTTATTGGAGAAGTTATACAAACCTCTCTAAGCTTCTATTTTGCTTCTACACACTGACTCTAATGACATCCATACTATAAGGTACTTTGAATAATGCTTTGCATATTTGAAGTGCTCAGAAAGAGCTGCTTACAAAAGTTCTTCATCCTTACAGCTTCCTTGAATATTTCTTAAAGTACTTGAACAAGAAGAAACATCTGCTCCCTTCCACCCTCCCAGCTAAAGGACTTTAGGGAAACCTTGAGATATGTGGATATTTCACCATCTAGTAATAGTATGATTGACCCAAATCTTAAATCAATTGTAACACCAATATATCCTCAATTTTCTATAGGGAAGAAGAATTAGTGCAAACTATTCACTGTTGGGTTTTTGAAAGGATGTGACCTATGCAAGTGATACACACTACCAATTCCTGATATCTATCAGTCAACAATTTAGATGTCAAATTTACAATGGCAGATATAAGCACTCAAGCATTCCAACACATTAGAAGTGCTTCCACAGTACTATAATCTATTAGCAAGAACCATTATGTCTATTTCCTAGGGCCAGAGCATATCTGTATAGTTTAGTTGATTACAAATATATGTACCTTGTAAAGCTGTTATATGACTTTAAGGTTACCACTGACCTATATTTATGATTTATTTTACATTCTCAGTCTGTATTCTGTCCTTAGCTAAGCAATTACAGTGTGAAAACAAAAGAAGCACTGTTACTGAATTGAGACAAAAGAGCAGTCAAAGAGGCTATTCAGTTATGGTCTATGGTCATCAGGATTCACACTTAGAGCAATACTGACATAGACTAAGATTTGGGATAGTGAGTGAACAAAGAGATAATATAAAATTATAGGCTGGCCAATTTGAAAAAGTGCTGCAAACTCCTAAGGACTGATGGAGAATGACAATTCTAGTCAGAGGTTAGCATTCTTCAATGAAAAACGGCAAATGTAAAATAAAAATAAACTTTTAACTAGAGACAAACTCATCTTGCTTTGTTATAGTATGATTGAGGCAGAACTGCTCAATCCTTATTTTTCAAGATGATTATAATCTTGCCATAAACACTGAATTAGCAAATACTGATTGAAAATAATAGAGTTGCCTCTGGCCATAACATTTTTGTCAGTTTATTATATATTTATCCTTGTTCTGTATATCTTTGTTTTTGTGTTTGAGTGCTGGGGATTGAACCTAGGGCCTTGCATATACTATGCAAGGGCTTGACCACTAAGCTATATCTCCCAGCCTATATGCATGTTTCTTTTTAGAAATTGAAATTTACATTATATTTAATATATTGTTTACTATATATTGATTTAATGTACACTGTTGATTCATTAACACTGAACATACAACCAATGGCACTGTTAACTGTGCTTGAATACAGATTATGCAATGTACTTATTTTTCCCACTAGGCACATTACAGCTTTTTGATGCTTAGTAGCACTAAAGAGTACTTTAGCATTACAGTTGAGGGACCATCTTAAATGGTGAAATTACCTCTCCAAAAAAACCCCTACATGACATTAAATATATCAAATATAATATCATGTCAAAACATGACATTAAAATATCAAAAATCTCACCTGTTTGTTGTATGAGTTGAAATATGAATGCAAAGGAACCTTGTTTGACTTCGGCTAAAATGTGTATTAGATGATTCAACTTTTTCACTAAACTTCACATGTCCATTAGTGACTATGAAAGCACTACAAATATTGTTTTAGAGATGATGAAAATTTTAGCTAATAGATAAAAGAACAGGATTAAAGATTGCAAGGTAGAACCCAGCAGTAAATCACAACTTTATGAGACCTAGAATTTGAGGTATCTAGAAAACAAGAGAAACAAAGAGCTTCAGGTGTTAAGAAAGCACCTATGGGAAAGAAAAATCTCACAAAGAAGCAGAATACAATGCAGAGAGAAGAATGAAGCAGTTTAAAACAGCTAATTCTAGCTCTTGGAGTTGAGGACCTAACTTGGCAAACACAAAGTAAGCCTAGAGAGGGCTGGCAGTCTCAGTAATAAACAACACACTGGCAGTGCTAGTCCCAGGAAAAAATCATTTATTGTAAGTTGCACAAAATTTAGGTTTTACTCTGAAAATGATTGCTGTGGCCTGACAAGCTAGTTGTGGAGAGAAAATCCACTGCAGTACCCACCATATAGAAGAATGATAAAATCAAGAACCATTGCTTAAGTCTACGCTACTCCAGGGAACCAGAAGTCCAGAACAGCCACACCTCAGGGTCTGTATGGTCACTTTACTGAAGTGACTGGGTGGCAGAGAGTCTCAGGAGACAGTTGTAGAGAGGAAGATCAAAACTGCACTGAGATTCTATCTCCCTAGTCAGAAATGTTACCATTGGGAATATAAAACTCTTGTGTGTGCTGATGAGGATGAGGGGGCAAAGGTACCTTTCTACATGGCTGGTGGAAATGTAAATTAGTATAGCCACTATGGAAAGCAGTATGGAGGTTTCTCCATCTAAATCACTCCTTGGTATATACCCAGAACAAAGTCAGCATCTTACAGAGATAGCTCCATACCCATGTTTATTGTGGCACAATTCATAATAGCCATGATACACAACTAGCCTAGATGCCCATTAGCGGATGAATAAAGAAACTATATATATATATATATATATATATATATATATATATATATTTCATTTTCAAGAAAACGAATGAATTTGGAGATCATCATATTGAGTAAAATAAGCCAGACTCAGAAAGACAAATATCTCATGTTCTCCCTAATATGTGGGATTTTAAAAAGTGACAAGAAAGTAAAAGGGAGACCATTTGTAGGCAAGAGGAAGGGATTAAGAGGGAGGGAGTATAAGGGTGGGCAATGGGGTGAGAGTGGACATGAGTAAAATATATAAACTGAACTCTACCCAAAAATGTGAAACTAGAGGTTTTGGATAGGTAGGAAAGGAGGTGGGATGAAAATGGCCAAATACATTATGTGGATGCATGAATTCGGGTATGTATACTCAACTTAAAAAAGAGTGGAGGGAAAAAAGAAAGATAAAAGTAAAACTTAAGTATTGCTACCCTCCACAATTAAATAGGTTATGGAGTAGCAACTAAAATGCCCTTAGTTGCCTTATGTCTAGATCATACATATTAAGCACCTCATATGCATTCTCATATATTCTTCTAATGAAAAATGATACTGTAGAAGTCTCTTATTGCAGATAACAGGATCAAATTATGTAAACTTAAAAATGACAAAAGGCTGACAGAGTAATACTGAGTACAGTGTCGGAATCTCAGCCAAGTATGATGGTACATCTTACTTATGGTACTAGGGAGGCTGAGGCAGGAGTTTGAGGCTAGCCTAGGCTACATATTAAGTTCAAAGCCAGCCTGAATTGCATAGTGAGACCCCATCTCAACCTCCTTCACCACTACCCCACTAAAAAGAAAACCTAAAATCTGAAATTTAGACTTTGTCAATGATTATAAATGAATTAAAAACTTAATTTGTAGTTAATGTCAGCAAAGTATGCTAGTTAAGATTAATGACTATAACAAGATTAGTACCAAAGGCATCAGGAATGGAAATGGTATTTATTTGCAGATGTCAGGATACCCTGTATAAAAACTACAAGAATACTACTAGAAGTAATAAATGATTTTGGAAAAGTGACAGAAGATCAAAATACAAAAATCAATTTTATTTTCATGTACTCAAAACACTCAAACAAGGTGATTCTAAAATATAAATGAGCTAAGCAGAGTAGCACACAACCATAACCCCAGGAATTGGGAAGCTAAGACAAGAGAATCACAAGTTCAAAACCAGCCTGAGCTGCATAGCAAGTTCAAGGACAGCCTGGATTCTATAGCAAGACCCTGTCAGAAAATCAAAAACCAAAACAACCTTCTCCAAAACAGAAAAAATACAAATTCAAAGTTATAATTTTGAAAAGGAATAAACTCAATTGAAGAAATCACACTTCTTGCTTTTATCACTTACTCAAAGCTACCGTAACCAAGACAGTGTGGTACTGGTAAAAGAAGAGACACATGAGTGTCATCAAATGGGTTTTGACAAAAGTGCTAAGGTAATGGAGAAAGGACATCCACTGAACAAACAATTCTTGACCACTAAGATATGTATGAGCAAGAAAAGGAACCTAAACCTTGTATCAAGCTCAAAATGGATCACAGACCTAAATGTAAATACTAAATGATAAAATTCCTACAAGAAAACAAGAAAAAAAATCTAGTCACTTTGGATTTGGCATAAATTTTATAAATATGAAACATAAATGCATAAACTACACAAATGAATTTTAAAATTAGATTTCATCAGTTTAAAAACTTAGGTTCTCCAATAGACACTGTTAATACGGCCAGGAGTGGGCATACGCTTGTAAATCTAGCACTCGGGAGGCTGAGATAGGAGGATCATTGAGAGTTCAAGACCAGCCTGGGCTACAAAGTGAGTGCAAGGCCAGCCTTAACTGCATAGTGAGACCCTGTCTCAAAAAGGCAAATAAGTAAAATAAAATAAATAGGCAAGCTACAGGCTGGAAGAAAAGACTTCCAAAACATTTATCAGACAAAGAGCTCATACCTAGAATATATAAAGAACATAAGAAAACAATTATCTTAGTTTACAAATAAAACTAGGAGTAATGGCACAAGACTGTAATCCAGCACTTTGGGAAGGTCAGGCAGGAGAACTGCCAGTTTGAGCCCAGTCAGAGAATTTAGCAAGACAGAGAGACAGAGACAGAGACAGAGAGATATTCAACAATAGTTGATGTTCACACAATATATGGCTAATATTAAAAAGATTCATTGTCCCAAGTATTAGTGAGGATTTGGGAGAATATAAAAGGCATAACCAGCTTCAAAACTAGCTCAACAATTTTTTAAAAGGTTAAACATACATTATTATGACCTAGCCATTCTACTTGTATTTATTCAAGAGAAAATCACACGCCCATGTAAACACTTATACATGAATGTTCATAAAAGTTTAACCATAATGATTCTAAAGTGGAAACAACTACATGCCCATTAAAACACAAATGAAAAATAAACTGTGGTATAATTTTCCTGTGTAGAAGAAGCTAGGCAAAAAATATGTATTATATAGCTCCATTTTTATAAAATTCTATAAAATACAAACTAATTGGTAATGACAGAAAGCATATTTTTGCTGGACCTGAGAACAGATGGAGGGAACACAAAGAGGCATGATGAAAATGCTCAGTGACAGATATGTTTACTACTTGGATTGCTCTATACTATTTGATAGAATTTACCAAGTTATAGTCTAAATACTAATATTTACTGTTAGGTTGATTATATCTAAAAAATTCTACCAAGCGGGGGAAAAAGCTATTATATAACAATGAAGACACTTCTTTAAAGTTTTAAGTCATCAGTAAGCCTTTATATTTATGTTAAGCACCTAATTATATTTTTCTTTTGTTTCAGATTCCTTTCTGCTGGCAATTTGGGCTCCATAGAGGAGAAAATTAATTTTCTATTTATCTAGTAAGACTTATTTTTGGATAGAAAATAAATTTCTATCCTCATTTAAAAAGTGAATTATTTCAAATCTTTTAATTTTCTCTCTAAAACAAAAAGGAAAATTTCCAGTAATTTGAGTGCTACTCAAAACCTAAACAAACAAAAAACTAAAAGCAAACTCCATACACATACAGCAGCAATTGTGCACACATGAATGCATGCAGGCATGTACACATACAACTTGTTAATTTTACATTTCTTTCATGTAAATACTCAAAAAATGATTTATGTGTGGCAAAGGTGGACTCATAATGAAAATTCAGCAAAATGCAGTTTTAACAATGAGCCTAATGGTCAATATTAGAAAAAGACAGCTCACAGAGATAGCAATATGGTTCAGTGGTAGAGTGGGTGCTTATTTAGCATTAACTAACCAGGCCCAGGATTTGATCCCTGGCACTGACAAAACAGGAAAAAAAGAAAGAAAAAGTAGTAAAATATAGAAAATACAATAGCATTTAACCTATTATGATTTATTTTTATTTTTACATTTATTTATTTATTTATTTATTTTGTCTTTTTGAGACAGGGTGCTGGGATTACAGGCGTGAGCCACCATGCCCGGCTCTATTATGATTTATATAACAGAGGAGTAATGACTAGCAAAAAATTTAGAACAATTTTATATTTCATACATACCAGGTACATATAGGTAAAGAATTTGTTAAATGAACACATAAAGCGACTATGAAATTAGGAGATTTAGTTGATATTTCTGCTTGACTCAAATATCATATCTGGGGTTGTTATAAATAAGATCAATCAGTTTAATCTTTGCAAACCAAGATATAGAGGGCTTCAACTCTGCTGTACAAGTGATAAGGGGCTTCAACTTTATAGAGAACTTTGCATTTTGTCCCATTAAAGTTTAGTTGCCCAGCTCGGATTTAACTCAGTGGTGTAAGCACCTGCCTGGAAAGCGTGAGGTCATGCGTTCAATCCCCAGTACCAAAAAAAAAAAAAAGTTTAGTTGCCCAAAAGATTTTCATATTTCTCTACATAATTGCTCCTCTCAAGTAAAACCAAGACCCAGGGTAAGTAAATGGAAACCTAAAACTAAGGTCAAATTTCATCTTAAAGCTGACCTGTATGATTTTCCTGAGAAATTATATTGGCTCAATTTAAAGAACTGGAAAATTGTGGCAAGAAAGCTTAAAAATGAAACCTGTATGGATTAACTGCTATGGATTATTATTTGTTGTTCTATGGATTCTTTTTGCACTATACATTGAAAAGTCAGCATTTAATTGCTTATTGTTGCTAATCAGAGCTGATAATAAATTTCATTAGTACTATTAAAAACCAAGTAAAGAGGCAATCTTTTCTCTAGCCTATGTTTTTGTCTGCTTTGTCAAAGATCAGATAGTTGAATATGTCTGTGGTTGTTTCTGCATCCTCTATTCTGTTACAATGATCCATATGCCAGTTTTTATGCTAGCACCATGCTATTTTATCAATATAACTTATAACTTGAAATCCAGGATTGTGACTATGTTTCATGTTTTGCTCTTGTTGCCCTAGATATGCTTTTGCTAGTCTGGGTCTCTTCTAAATCCATATGAACTTCATGATAGTTTTCTCTAGTTCTGTGAGGAATACCATTTGTATTTTGATTGGGACTTTGAATGTGCATATCTGTTTTAGAAGTAGGACCATTTTTGACAATATTGGTTCTGCCTATCCAGGAGCAGGGGACATGTTTTCATTTTCTGATGTCCTCTTCAACCTTCTTTTTTAGAGAGAATACTGCAGTTTTTGTTTTAAAGTTTTTTACTTTCTTGGTTAGGTTAATTCCAAATCTGACATACAAGCTTAAATATAATGTTTTCTTGTATGAGGAAACCCAAAATATAAACAAAGAGCAAGATAAAAGACAGGTAATAGGAAATAGAGAAGCAGATCTTTTGCAGGAAAGGGGAGAAGGAGAAGGGAAAGAGATGAAAAAAAAAAAAAGAAATAAGATGTATTATGCATAGGTACCAATTCCCCATGAGGAATGTAATATTACATACTACAAACATGTATTAATAAAAAGTAAAAAAAGTTTAAATCTGAAAATGTTTTCAAATACCTAATCAGTAGCTTCCAAACCAATCACTGAAAGTTACAGAATTACACAAATTATTTATCAAAAAGGTAATGAAATATTTAAATGATGAAAACCTTAATGTCACACTTAATGAAAGAAAAATAATCTTGTGAAATATAGCTTTTCTACTGAGATTTTCTGCAACTCTTTGAATATTAAAAGTCTACCCAGGGGCAGAGGACATCTTTCTGTTTTCTAATGTCCTCTTTTGACCTTTTTTTATGCTTTTCAAATGAAGAAAAAGCATAAAAGATTTTGTTAAATTACAGTATTTGAAGTTTAAGGTAAAGTCCAAGTAAAATGTTTTTTTGCTATAGTGTAAAGGATTAAAAAAAATTCAGTGTAATTTTAAACCATTAGTATGAATTATAAGTGAGATTTTCTAAAATATAACATAAATCAGGATATAGAAGATCAAATTAATATTATAGGTGAAAGGACTTAGCTGCTTAAAAAAAAGAGCGAGAAAGAGACAGAGAGACAGAGGGAAACAGACACAGACAGAGAGGAAGAGACACATAGACAGAAAGAAAATAAACCTAAAAGGAAGTGCCAGGTACTTGTTGGTGCAAGGTGCTGAACTATGACCAGATCATAGTTACATATAATGGGCAAAAATATAATGACAATGTGGAAATGGAAGAAGCTCAGAAATCACTATTTCCATTTTAAATAAAAATGATGGTTTGCCAATACCAGCTATTCGTAGTTCACTAAATGAGGACCTAGTTGACAGGAGATAATTACCTCTTCCCTAGGAAGTGAAGTGTTGCTCATTCTGCAGACTCCTCTGATGAATGGCCATGGGAGTATGAGTCATGCCAAGATCAAGTTGGTTTTTAATGATCTCTAGAAACAGTTTTTTTTCTTTTACTACTTATATGTAGGAAAAGCTGCACCTTAAAATATACCAAAGCATGTCACCTGGCTGCCATTCTGCTTTTAATTTTAAAAGGAAAGCCAAGTGACTAGTCACAGAAACTATGCCATCAATAGCATTAGAAAAGGATGAGGTAGAAGATATTCTATGTCATTCAATTTTAACCATTTTTTAGTTCTGAAGAATTCTGTCAATTCACTGTTTTCCCCAGAAAACAGTTTTCTCAGTTGTTTGTCAGTTAATGATGCTCCTGTTCCCAGCCATCTCAACTCTTTCACATATTTGGAAAGTCTTGCTTATCAATTCTATTTCCACAATCTCTCAAATTTTGTTTCTTCATTTCCACTATGAACTATTACATTTCTCAATACTTCCTATCTGCACTATGATCCTCATTTTAAATGATCTCTGTGCCTCTAGTCTAAATGTATTAACTGTGTAGTTTAACCAAAATACTACTTTCAGATTAGTATGAAATAAAGCATGACTGTTACCATGTAACTCTTACAGGTAAAAGTCTTTCAAAAGCTACTGTGTCATAAAAAAAGATAAAGTTGAGTCATTTGCAGAAAAATGAATGCCCCTTGAGACCATGTTAAGTGAAAATAAATCAGACACACAAGCTTAAATACTGTACAATTTCTTTTACATGAGAAACCCAAACTATAAAAGAGCAATAATAAGAAGTAGGAAGATACTCACATAGGAAGAAGGAATCAAGAGATAGGAGAGACAGGGAGGAAAGGGAAAAGGGATGAAAAAAAGAAGATATTAACTATTCATGTACCTACTTCACACAAGGAATGTAAACATTATGTACTGCAAACATGTACTAATTTAAAATACAGAAAAATGCTTATAATACATTGAACAGAAAAACAAAATTCAAACATAAGATTCCTTCCCTAAAAATAGGTAAGAAGAGCTAGAATACAAAATTTAAATTTCCTATTTGATATCATAAAGTTTACAAAATGAACATTTTTGTGACATACTTATTGCATATATGCCATAAAGCTTAACCTCTGCAATCTGCTTCTAAACCTACTTTTCTGGCTTCTTTTCCATCCCTCCTTTTCAAACAACCTAAACATCTAGACAAATTGAATTACCTTGTTTCTCATTTGGGGTCCTATATTATTTTTTCCTGGCTAAGGGCTACTGCTCACACCATACTTTCCAACTGGTCTGTTCTTTTCCTTTACTTATATGTTTCCAAATTCTACCCAACTATCCATTTGCAGTTCAGTTCAAATAACATCCTTTATAAAATCATCTCTGATGTTTCCTTCTTAAAAGTCCAATAAGCATTTCATTTTTCTTCTATGAAAAATGCAGCATAAATGTCCATAATTGCATTATAGGTTTTGTGTACATGTGCATAAGAAGTAGCTTCTCTTAGGGTATCTAGATGTCCCCCAAAGCCTCATGTGCTCATACATGGGGCTCTGGGGAGGTGATTATGTTCATCAGTGTTGGGTATTGTGTCTCAGAAACAGGAGAGTAACTGAGATAGGCAGGACCTTGCTTTAGCTACTTTTGTGTTCCACTCAAGGCATCATGTTGCATTCCTGCATAAATATATAAAATGGGTAACATCAAAAAACAAGGGCTTGGAAGACAAGTGATAATTCTTACTTTTAGTTTTATTGTGATTTTTCTTCAGTTTTCACTCAAAATTTATTTCTTAATCTAAAAATCTTACCTGGAGATATGTTATTCTCCGCTGAACCAGCTCAGTTAGATCTTTGGCTTCTTTTTCCCGCCAGTCACCTGCTCCATCTGTTTGACTGAGGTAGTATAGATCTGTCATTATAGATCTGTGAAGGCAAACAACATTGGCAGTCTAACTTACTTGTACTGCTTCACTGGATTACACAAAACCAATTCTTCACAAAGACTGATGCTCACATTGATCCTAGTATTCATCTTTCATTTTCCTCATGGCTGTGAAATCCAAAAATTAGCCTTTACCAACCACATTCATTCTTGTAATGAATTTTTATTACTAAAAAACAAAACGCAATTTTTTTTTAAAGGCCAGTTGGTTACATTGTTTTCAAATACAAACTACTATACAGATCTGGGAAAAGTGGGTTCCCAAAACAGATACATAGCTAGGTTAAATTAACATATTCTCTGTTCTAAAACAGCAGAAACAGATGCTAGAGATCTGAGAGCTGCATTTTGAAGCAATCTCTCAGGGAAGTGAAAGACTCAGACATCTTTTCCATTATCACTGACAAAGCAGTGGATCTAGCAGAGGAGAAGCATCTACCCTTGCTAGTGGTTTGTCAGTGAATCTTATAACTTGGCAGAGGAATTTGTGGGCTTCCTCCCTCATGATGTCGATGCAGAAATTTTGACTATGACATTTTACACTATAGTAATCAAAAATAGGGATGAAATATGGAATATTGTCATGGCCAGACTTAAGTTGTGTCCAGTAGATTTTCTTCCAAAAGGAAAGTTATTGCTCTGTACTTTGAGAAGTATCTCCAAGGTATTCACACTCTACACTTTTTGTGCCTTAAACATGTTGGCAAAACACTGCCTATAATAGGGATATCTGTTGTATTAGGAACAACTGAGGAAGTTCCCCCCCCCATTGGTCACCTCAACTGCATTTTGAACCTGACAATAAAATTTCTTTTTTTTTTTTTCCTGAACAACAACAACAAAATGACCTGAAAGAAATTTGCCATCTTCAGTGGAAAGGAGGCATGATGCTTTTCAAATGATAGTGGCCTTCCTACAAGCACTTGTTTTATGTTTAGATAGTATAAATAGTGATACAAATGGCCAAACATTTACTGTGTATGTAGCGCACTGGCAGACTTTGATTTCACTGTTATTAATTTTTTCCTTAAAAATATCCTGCCTTTTACATGAGCCTTTGGGAAAAAACTCCAGAGCAAACCTATGATGCCTCCTTAGCCTACAGCTTTATTGCAGTCTGCATTTAGTCAGTGAAGTGATGGAAAACATTTAATTTAATCATAAGTTTGGATTTGAAGACGCTACAAATTTGACAACTAAAAACGTGGTATTTCAATGAAACTCCTTGGGAATTTTTGTGGCTCTCAGCAAGGCAACTATTTCAACTAACCCCAACTATCTCAATTAACAATACATGTGAAACACATTATTCAGGAACCTAGAGTTGTGTTCTCAAAACAGTACCTCAGAGCTCTTAAATGGTTATCTGTGGCACATTCAGTCACGGGAAAGCTCCAATTCAGTACATTAGAGCGGTATCACACTAACACAGAGAGAAATGACTTATCCAACATAACATATTCTCAGCTGAGCTTTATTATTGAAGATTCAAACAGAAAATGAAGAGAGGAAGACATCCAGCTTCCATTCACTGTTTAAGAAGCCCTCCCTCTGTCTGATACCAAGGTTTTTTCTAATTTGTGTACACTGCTGAAAGTCCTCTGACGAAGGTTAGAATGAGTGCCGTGAAAATAGAAGTGTCCTAAAGGATACCTGAGGGTACCTTTACCAGACCAAAGACTGTTTAACATAAATTCTGATATAAAACACAATCAGGATTTACTGGTGGACACAAACAAAACTATTAACTAAAACTTCCTGCAGATAACTCAGAAACTACTGAAGATATCTAAACATCTTTTAAAACAAGTTTTCTTTTAGTATCTAATATTTGGAAGAAAAACTAAGAAGTGTAGAGAAGGCCACCTGATTGCTGATGGTCTCTGTGTAAAGGCTCCCACTAATACTTGTAACCTTGATGATATGTCTACCCATTTAAATGGCCCTTGTTTAAACTGATACTTAGAAGACCTGTCTTTCCAGGAGATAGCATTGAAAGTGCCACATTTCACTTCTATGTGAACTCTGTCAGTGAAAAAGTAGTGATGTATTTCTGGTTCTTAACTACATGCTGAATCATTTAGTGAGAAAGCAGTGATACCACACAGGGAAGCCTTGTTTGCTAACACACAAAAATCAGTAGAACTACAAGAAAATAAGGGGGTCAGCGAAATTAATGTCAGTATTTAAATAGTACCATTTTGTTCTCTCTGTTGTTATTTTATGCCTCTTAATTTTTTTCTTTAAATGCTGAGTGGTTGGAACAACATCCATAGAAAATTTAGATACAACTCTTAATGCATTAAACAAGAAGAAATAGATCTTTTTTTTCTTTAAAGGACAAGATCTTCCCAGTCTGTACAGATCCATTATAACACATCAGTATTCCTGCAGAATAAACCAAAACCCCCAATAAACTAGGAAGAGAAACCTACGTCAAGTGACAATGGTTTTATTTATATCGCATTAAATACAAGCAATAATTAGTAATGAAAGTAAAAAACCAGACCTGCTGTCTTTTTCTAACACCTCTCCCTGTGAACCAATCTGTCAGCAAATACTTAATCAGTTTCTGACTGTTGTCTTACCATCATCATGACCACCATCTTCATGCACTTGGATCATATAACAATCTCCTAACAAGCCTCCCAACTTCTATCTTTGTAGGACTCCCCAGTATATTTTAAAAAATCAATCAAATGATGTGAACCTTGTCTTGTTTTTCTTCCCTCGGCCCTGCCTTTTTTAAAGTTTGAGTTAGGGTCTTACTATGTAAAAGGCTGATCTGAACTAGGTAGCCCAAGCTGTCCTCAAGTTCATGATCCTCCTGCCTCAGCCTCTCAAGTCCTGGGACTAACTACAAGTGTGTCCCGCTGCATTGGGTTTACTCCTTTGTGGTCCTCATTGACTATAAATCACTCAGTCAGAGCTCAAGTCACTGTTTTACATTAATAGTTTGACTTAATGATAAAAGGGCTGTTATTAAGTATTTTCTTGTAGGACTGTGGTACATTTCTAGAAATTTCAGTACATTTCAGTGCTAGGAAAATTATACTGCATGATCCCCTTCTCAAGTTAACCAACATGGTCTGATCTTATGACATAGGTAAAGCTCTATAGTTACCCCAAAAGGTACCACTGGAAAGCAGATACTAACTAAAGAGATGTCTATGCTATTAACAGTGTCCACTATAACAAACATTCAACACATCAAAGGATGGAAAACAACATTCTATATAATGGGAATCCTAGAAAAGCAAGAGTATCTATTTGCACACAAAGTGGACTTCAAGCCAAAATTGACTTGAAGAGGTAAAGAAGGTTGTTACATATTGGTTAAGAGAACAATTCAATAGGAGAAGATAGGAAATATATAAGTATATAATTATATATTATATATAATTATATATTATATATAAATTAATTATATGTTGTAATATTAACATGTTATAAATTATGTATATGTATGTAGATAAACAGTAATATAATTAGTGGGAAACCTCCATATCCCACTATCAAAAATAGATGAACAGACAAAAACTCAACAAAAAAATGAGACTAGAAATATACATTCCAAGAAATAACTTACAAATATAAACAAAATGTTCTATCCAATAACAGAAAACATTCTCAGCAACACACATGAATTTCTCCAAAACAGACCACACACTAGCCCATAAAGTACATTTAAATAAATACAAAATAACTGTAATTATCCCATGAATATATCAGATTATAGTGCAATGAAAGTAGAAATCAATGGCAAAAAAAAAAACCCACAGAAGTTCTGTAAACAAATGGAGATTAACCAACACACAAGTAAAAATTACTGAGTCACAGAACAAATCAAGAAACTAGACAGTTCCAAAACTCAAAAGATAATGCCAGTACAACATACCATAAAGATAATAAAAGTTCTAAAATGGAAGTTTATAGCCATTAATGCCTGTAATAGTTAACTGGTTGTGTCAATTTGAGAAACACCCTGATAAATTGGATTAGCATAATTCTGGGTATGGCTGAGGAGATTTACTAAAACTTGCTGGGATTTACAGGGTGTGAATAATAGCAACCTATGGGTTTGTCACCTAAATTGTGTGAAAGGGAAATGAAGAAAGAAGGCGCCTTCTGTTTGTCTTTGGAGGGGCTCCAGTCTTCACCTTCACACTGGACAGTTCTCCTGGCTTCCAGCACAGACCCTCCAGTCTCCTGATACGGACTTGCATAAGACACTACAGTGAGCTCCAGGTCTTTGGATCCTTCAGCTCTCCAGTGTGCAGGCAGCTGTTTTGTTTTCTTCCACACCTGACTCTGTTGACAAATACTGTAAGGCAGCCTTTCTGAATTCTTACACATTTGTGTATCTTGCATTATATCTGTTTCTTCAGGAAGCACAGACTGACACAATGCCCATATCAGGGAACAGAGTGAGCCTAAATAAATAACCTAATGGTGCACCTCTGGGTCCTAGAAAACAAGAACAACCCAAATCAAAAGCTAGTTAAGGAAGGAAATTACAAAGATCAGAGTGGTAAGTAATGAAATTGAGATTATAAAAATATGAAGAATCAAGGAATTGAAAAACTGGTACTTTGAGCAAATAAATCCATAGGCAATCTTACTATGAAAAGGAAAGGAAACAGTCACAATAATACAACTAGCTATAGATGTGAGTGCCTTTAATCCTAGCACTTGGAAGGCTAAGGCAGAAGGATTCTGTCTGAGTCAGGCTCAGTTTGAGGGTAGCCAGGGCAAAAAGACAGACAGTCAGACAAAAAAAGGTAGGTAGGTAGGTAGGTAGGTAGGTAGGTAGGTAGGAAGGAAGGAAGGAAGGAAGGAAGAACAAGACAGAGAGAAAAAAGAAAGAGACAGGAATGAAGAAAAAGAAAGAAGGAAAGAAAGAAAGGTAAAAGGGAGGGAAGGAGATAAAGAAATTAAGAAAAAAGACAAAATCACAATGAAAACCTCTGAAACACAGATTATTAGTAACAACTTGGAGAATGTGTATTCCAGTAAACTGGAGGAACCAGAAGAAACAAATACATTCCTAGATATGTATTAATCACCAAAATGGAAAAAAAAAGATATAAAACTCCTATAATCAAATAATAGGGAATGGAACTGAGGCAGTAACCAAAAACGTAGCAACTAATAAAAGAATCAGAAGGATTTACCAATGAATACTACAAGAACTTCACAGACAATCTAACACCAACATTTTAAAGTTTTAAATGAAATTGAAAGGGAAGGGGCTGGGGATTTAGCTCAGTGACTTAAGCACCTGCCTGGCAAGCGTAAGGTCGTGACTTTGATCCCCAGTACCAGAAAAAAAAAAAAAAAGAAAAGAAATTGAAAGGGAAGGAAAATTGCCAAATTCATTCCTGGAAGTTAATATTGCCTTTATTCCAAAACTGGACAAAGATTTAACTATTAAAACCAGAGGGCAATCTCTTTAATAAACACAGATGCAAAATTCTCAACAAGACACAGTTACCTTGGTTGTTGGGCCTAATTTGTTCTCAATTCATGTTTAAACACTGAAAAGTCTGAGAATTGAACATATTTTTCCCATAAAAAATAGAAAACCAAATAATTGGTTCATTCTTCCAGAACTTTAAAAAAATTCATGATTCTTTTTTTAACTCTATTGTGGTTCTTACAGTTTTCCTCTTAGCTTTACTGCTGGTGTCACTAACTTTCTTTAGAGCCATGGTTATAATATTTTACACAAATAAGAAAAGCAAAATGACAAATGTTTTAACACATTAACACAAGCACTGTTATGCTGCCTAGGCGAGGACCATACTTACACTGAAGTGTCGTCCCTTTGTGCCTTTGCTGAGACGTTACTCAGACTCACTCTTGGCTCATACAAGATTTTTAAGGTAGATTTTCGGTTCAACTATCAAGCCAAGTCACAAACATCAAGCAGATTTTTTTCAAGCTTTGCTGTTTGAGTAGTAGAAAGTATGAGCCTAGAGCCTTTCAACAACTGAAGTATCACTCTACTGGCATAAAAAGATGATATATTACCACCAAGTAGACTTCAGACCAGGGATGCAAGGATGGTTCAACATGCAAGTCAACACATATAATTTATCACATAAACAAAAGCAAGGACAAAGATCACATGATCATCTCAACAGATGCAGACAAAGCCTGTGAAAAAATTCAACTTTCATTCATGATACACACACACACACACACACACACACACACACAAACGATGCTGGGACTGAAAGAACCCAACAAGAAGCCAACTAGCCAGCCTTCTGGTAAGCTGCACAAGCCGTGTGGGTTCCAGGAAGAGAAAAGTTAGCTCCTCCCAAGAATCTGCCATGCGGACACTAGGAGGACCCAACAAGAAGCCAACTAGCCAGCCTCTCTGGTAAGCCATGAAAGCCTTACAGGTTCCAGGAAGAGAAAAGTCAGACAGCACCTCTCGTGAGCCTACCAGTGTGCCAAGTGCGCAGGCTAAGACTCAGTGTCCCCTTCCCCCAAGCAACCGGTGGCTTCAGAGGACAGACTGAGTTGATAGCAACTGAGGTACATAAAGCAACTAAATGCTTGTATTTGGTTGATTATGCAGGCCTGGGTTCAGTGGTCTGAGCATTCTTTGGGAGGATGACAGTATGCAATATAGCAACTATAGGGAATTTCCTTCTATCTTGTCTTTCAAATCCAATATTGTTCTCAATGTTTTGCCTTGTTCTGATTAATTGTTTTGCTTTATTCAATATTCTGTTTTGATTGGTTTGATTTTGCTATACCTGATGGAATGGACAACTATTGTGAAGATAACAAAGTAATATTATGTTAGCTATTATTGTTTTCCTAGTATCTTGCTTTTAAGTTCTATACCAATTTTGCTGCTTTGTTTTGACTGGCTTTGTTCTATTTTATTTTGTTGGATTTTACTATCTTCAAAATAAAAAATATATACTAAAAAAAAGAAAAAAATACCAATTTTCAGTCCAGCAACAAGGTATTACCTTGTTGGTATAATTGGTATTTTTTTATTGTACTTTTACCTGAATAAATATTATGATTTCCAAAAGTCTGCCAAATGTAACAAGTTAAACACAAACAAAGAAACAAACGAACAAAAAACAACAACCTTGGAGAAAACAGATATGGAAAGAATATCACAATCTAATAAAAGCCATTTATGACAAACATACTGCTAACATCATACTAAATGGAAAAAAACTGAAAGTTTTCTCTGTAAAATCAGGAATGAGGCAGGAATGTCCACTATCATCCCTCCTGTTCAACATAGTACTGTTAAGTCCCAACTTATAAACAAGTTCTGTTCCATGAGAGTGTAACTCAGATTTGTTTCTAAGTCCAACAAAGTTAGTCTTATACACCTTTGACATAAAAACACAATATAAAGCATTAAAAAAAAAATCCCAAATATAGGCCGAGGATATTACAGTTACCTTAAAATGATGGTACAGTACACTATAACTATAAATAAACTATTTTTACTTTTGTTTTCATGGTTATTGCTTTGTACCTCCTAGCAGTCTCCTCCACATCACCACTGATTATCCTCTTGCTTCCATACTCCCTGGGTTCTGACTGAGCACTGTACTATTGGTACACTATTGCAATGTATAGTAAGCACACAGTGGCAGAGTGACAATGTCTGGCAGACATGTAAGCTACTTAAGCAATTTGTCCACATCTATGAATGTTCATAATATGAAGTATCTTTGTATATGTGAACATTCTCAACTCTAATGTTCCTAAAATGGAGACTTACTATAGTTGAAACTTTAACCAGAGCAGTCAAAGGAAAAAAAAAAAGGAGAAAAATTAAATTAAATTAAATTAGGACAAAGTCAAATTATTATTATTTGCAGATAAGATGATGCTCTAAATAGAAGAACCAAAATTTCTCACTAGGACTTTTAGAATTAATAAAGAAGTTCAGCACGGTAGCAGGATACAAAATCAACATATGAAAGGCAATAGCATGCTCAATGAAGGAAACCACCAACAAAGTGAAGAGACAATCCACATGTGGGAAAAAATTTTTACTCCTCAGACAAAGGACTAACATCTAGAATATATAAAGAATTCAAAAAATCAGACCTCCTCCCAAATTTAAACACTTAATCCAAAAATGGACATCTGAAATGAACAGACATTTCTCAGATGAAGTACAAACAGCAAATAATTTATGAAAAAATGCTCAATCACTAGTCATTTGAGAAATGCAAATTAATATACCTTAGCCCAGAAAGAATATTTATAATCAATAAATCAAATAATAACAAAGCCGGTAAGACTGCAGAGAAAAGGAAACCTTTATATACTGGTGGTGGGAATATAAAGTAGTATAACCACTATGGAAATCAGTATAGAGATTCCTCAAAAAACTAAAAATAGAAATGCCATCTGACCTAGCTAATTTACTTCTATGTTAACTTCCTGATTAGTATGACATATACAAACCCATGATTATAGCAGCACAACTCATAACAGCTAAATTTTGAAAACTGCCTACATATCCATAAACAGACGAAAGCAAATGTGGCATTTATATACAACAGAGTACTACTGTGCCATAAAGAAGGATAAACTTGAGTCACCTGAAGGAAAACTGATGCACCTTGAAATAATGTTACATGATAATGAATCAGACACTCAAGCTCTAATATCACATGGTTTCTCTTACATGAAGAACCCAAAGTATAAATAAAGAGCAAAGTAAAAGATAAACAAGGAAACAGACATTTTGCAAAAGGGAAGGGAACCAAGAGATGGAGGTACTGGGGAGAGTAGGAAGGGGAAAAGGGATGTAAAAAAATTAGGAAGGTGGCCAGTTAGGTGGCACATGCCTATAATCTTAGCACTTGAGAGGCTGATCCCTGTAAGGTCGAAGCCAGCATGGCCACAATGAGATCAAAGTCAATATGAACTACATAGTAAATCCCTGTCTCAAAAAAAAAAAAAGTATATATATATATATATATATATATATATGAACCTACTACCCATGACGAATGTAATTTTACATACTGCAAACATGTATAAATAAAAATTAAATTAAAAACACAAAAACCAAACAATACCACCAACCAAAATGAAAAGCAAACCTACAAAATAGAAAATGTTTGCATTATGATGGTTATTACCCAAAATATACAAGGAACTTATAGCAAATGAACAAATAACCTCATTTTTTTAAATGGAAAGAGGACCTGCATAGACATTTTTCCAAACAAGACATGTAAATGGCAATAGGTACATGAAAAGGTGTTTGATGTCAGTCTTCATCAGCGAAATGCAAAGTAAAACCAGAAGGCATCATCTCACACCTGTGAGGAAGATCATTATTCTAAAGATAAGAGATAACAAGTATTAGAAAGGGTGTGAAGAAAAGGTATCCTTTGGTGTTCCTGGGAATGTAAACTGGTATCTCAGTTTTTTTTTTTTTTTCTCATTGCTGGGACAAAATACCTGAAACTCACAAGTTAAAGAAGAAAGTTTTATTCCAGCTCACTGTTTGTAGCAGTTTCAGTCCATGGTCAGCTGGCTCCAAAGCAGGGCAGCATGGCAGAGGGACATGGTAGCAAGCAGCAAAGGGGCTTTGGCAGCAAGCCTGCCTTCTTTCTTTCTGTTTATATACCATCCTAGCTGCAAGCCTTTTAGGTGATGTCAGCCACACCCATAGTGAGGCTTCTGTTTTCAGTATATCCATTCAGCCACAACCAGAACTAATTAATTCCAACCAGTGGGCTTGCTCAGGATCATATACTCTTGATCCCAGTATCACATACCCTAGATCCAGCAAATTCCAAAAAGCCCCATCAATGAGTATGTAAAGTTTTGCAGGGGGACATCTAGATACAAGTCATAAGAATTGGTGGGAACATAATGAAGGTTTCTTTAAAAATTACATAGACAACTATTATCCAGCATTCACACATCTGAGAATGTATCTGGAGGAAATGAGGTCTGTATCTCAAACTGGCATCTTCTTTATCATGTTTGTTACAGAATTATTCACACTTCACAAAACCAGAAATGTTCATTTAATGATGAATGGATAAACAAAATGGAAAATGTGGTATACACATGGGAACATTATTCCACAGTGAGAAAGAACTCCTACCATTTATGACAACATCGATGAAACTGGAGGGCATTATGTTACTATGTGAATAAGCCAGAGAAAAACAAATACTGCTACATGTGAAATGTAAAATAAGTGACTTTACGGAAGCATACAGCAGAAGAGTGGTTGCCAAGGATTAGGAGTGTTTGGGACCACAAATTCACAATGGCTAGTTTTACACACTTCCCTAAGGGATGAGCAGAGGTTTGGGATTATTGGTATCACTTTTTTGAGATTTCCCATTATCTCATTAGGAGTGAGCTACCCTCTCCCACCTACTAAGGCTAAGACTAAGACTAAGAAGACTAAAGATGCTCCAGAATAGGATCCTTATTAGTTTAAGATCACCACCACCCTCTAAATCATCCAATACTCCCTCTGATTATTACGTGCATGTAATAAAAAGTGGCTAGCTTGGAACATCATTGTCTCTGTCCATCCTGAAGCACTGACCTCCCAGCCCCACTGTCATGCATTACTAAATCTGTCTCTGTTTTTTCTTTATCCTTCATCATACACATCACACAGGCAGCTGGGGATCCTGGCCAGGTCCCTGATAAAGGAGTGAGTGAAATGGGCAGATGCTATCAAACAGTATCAACTTTCAGTTATGAGATGAATATATTCTAGGGATCTAATGTAACCATGATGATTATGGTTAATAATACTATATTGTTTACTTAAAATCTGCTAAGAGTACATCTTAAAGGTCATCTATTTTCTTCTCTCTGTCATACACAAACAGAAATGTTAACTTGTGTTGAAGGAGGCAGATATTTATTTATTTGACTGTGATAATTATTATATAATATGGATATATATTAAGCCATCACACTATCCAACTTGAGTATTTTCCTTTTGTTTTGTTGATGGTGCTGGGGATTGAACCCACAGCCTTACACAGGCTAGGTAGGTGCTCTATTACCAAGCTGTATCACCAGCTCCCTATGTACAATTTTTGCCGTTTATATCTCAGGAAAGCTGGAAAATTAGAGTAGAAAGAAAGAACACCCTTCTGCAAAGAAAAAAAAAAGCCATAAAATATTCTCCATTATAATTAAATGATGTCTCTGTGAACCAAAAAAGAAAGAATGCTATAGGAAATCTATAGAAGACAATCTATAGAACTACCTCTAGCTGATTTTTCAGAAAATACAGTATTTTAGTCAGAGATGACTTAAACAATTTAATTTGGGCAAGTTTAAAAATAAAATGGATTATTAGAACCATATTAATGTAAGATGTAAGGTGAAATTGAGTATGGGGAATATTTTCTCAATTTTTCTATAAGACATATAAAATAAATACAAATGTTCTCATAAAAAATAAATAAATCTGAGGTTTTTCTGTCACATAAAAATTACCAGAGGGATCCTAGGCATGGTGTCTCATATCTATAATCTCAACTACTTGAGAAGTTAAGACAGAAGATCGTAAGTCTGAGGCCAGTCTGGGCAATTCAGTGAAACACTCTCTCAAAAAATAAAAAGGTCTATGGATGTAGCTCAGTGGTAGAGCATCCCTGAATTCAATCCCCAATATCAGGAAAGAAAATCATCAGAGGGAAACATAAACATCTACTTTAATTTTAATTCTTAGATTTAATGATCTTGGATATGGTCAGTATAATATGAGGGTATTTTATATATAATACAAATCTTTTCCATTTGTAAATTTACTATTTTAAAAGTTACTTCTATAAGCTTGGTTGTGTTTGCACATTATTTATATTAATGTTTTCTAATCTGACTTCCTGGAGTTAAAATTATTACCCTGTGAAGTTGTATCCCAAACTCATTACAATTTTGCTTAAGGCAGCTCAAAAACTTGACTTGGTACCTGAACTCCTCATTTTGTTTTAGTGAAATATTCTTTAAATATATATAAATGGCAGCATCAGGAATTATAATACATTTAAAACAAAATTCACCAAAAAATGTAACAGTGATTTATATCAATTTTTCATGGGCCTATTTATTCAATTTTCATTTGAACAAAGTTACAAAATACATACACAAGTTATAGTTACAAATTTTTTTTTTGTACCAGTGATTGAACTAATGACCTTGCTCTTGCCAAGCAGTCACTTGTGCCACTGAGCTAAAACCCTGGCCCTATAAAATATTTTTTAAAAATTAGAAAAGATCTGAAGATTAAAGTCCCAAGTACCTAAAGTATTTAAATATCCAAGCAGTAGTATGTAAATTTTTTACATACTACTGCTTGGATATTTTTACATACCATAGACTCTACTTATATCAGTTTCTTTTACTACATAACTGAAATAAGCAAAGCGTGTAAGTGCCAAGGCTTCATTTAATAGAAGCTTGGTGCCTAGAGTCAGCTTTGCTGTAGACGCATTAAGGACAAAACTAGTCAACATTTGGCCAACACTCTAAATACAGCATGACTAAAAATGAGCAAGGCTAAATATTTCAGAGATGGCCTAGTGTGGGGCTGAATAATTCAATGCTCCTTGAAATCCACACTATGTATTTCCATAGAATCATTAATGTTAAAATTATTCTAATAAACTCACAGATTTTGCCTGTGACTTCCTTTAAAACACCACAGCAATTTTTTAACATCATTTAATAGTTTTTTCATTCTAATATTTTTTATGTTAATATATAAGAATCTCTTGCTTATATGTGGTAATTCGTTTCCTCTTCACAGTGGTAGGTTGTACAAATAAAACATTTTTTCTTTTATTGTTTACTAGTGAGAAAGTAATTGTCATCAGAAGCCTACTGAGAACTTAGGCTTTTAAATATAATATGCCAGAAGATAAGTTTCACTGTACTAGAATGATTCTCAGATATATTTTATTCTGCATGAACACTTAAGCACCAAAATGTTTTCTTTTCTATGGAAGATAAACTGCATCTTATTTAGAAATGTGCAAATAGAAGGTGCTAATGCTTTTGTTTGAATTAGAAACCTAACTGCAGCCTCAGTATTAATTTCAAATCAATGTACTGGAAAGTAAAACTACACATTCTGCTTCAAATACAGACCATATATGAAGGACATTTATAGGAAGATATGTGAATGTGTTGCCAGCTGACACCACTATCTTCCAAGTACACATTTTACATAATATTTTCAGTGACATGTTTTGGTTGATTAATTGCACTTGGCAATTACTGTTCTTTGAGACACTGGGTACTTAATTTTTACACACAGAGTCATTTACCTACCATTCAGCAAAGAAATCAATGAAAGTTTCAGTTTTTCATTCTTAAATTATAATCATTACTTAAATCCAAATCAACTTTATAGGGAGAATAGTACCTTTCATGATGTCCTAAATCTGAAAGAAATTCATCTGCATGTCTTTGGAGTTCATTTCCTTCTAAATTTTTTAATTTCTTCAATTCACTCTGTAGAAAAAACCAGAGCTCTTTAGCTCCATTTTCAATTCTCCTTCTTAGGACTTCATGATCCTTCCCCAGACCTGCAGTTAAAAAATAAAGATAACAGCATTTCTGACACTTTGATAAAAGAAAATTAAAGCCAATATATAGGAAGTAACAGTGTGTGGTCACCTACCATTTCTGGTTTGTTTCTTATAATTTTCAATCTGTTCTTTGGCCTTAACAAGCTGCTCTTCTAAAACGCGTACCCTTCCTGTAGCTGGCCCCTGATCAATGGGGCCTTCTGGTATCCTATAGTCAGGAAAGAAAATGTAAACTCTTAAAGTTATATAATAAAACACATGCTCTCTGTGCTAAAGCTTACTTATCATAACTACACAAATTATTAAACATACCACAAATGAGGTACTAAATGATCTGAATGTGTGTGTGTGTATGCACACATGCATGTATGTGTTTGTGTGTGTGTGTCTCTATGGTGCTCAATATTGAACCCAAGGCCTTAGTGTGTTTTTATTTTGAGATAGGGTCTTAATAAATTATCTAGGTAAAACTCAAACTTTTGATTCTTCTTGCTCAGCCTCCCAAGTACTTGGATTACAGTCATGAATATGTATGGACATGATCAAATATTAAATATAAAGTAATTCTAAATTAATCACAGTATCAGGCTATGTAACTCTGTTCTTTAATTCATGAAGACCTGACTGTAAATTACTAAGCAGTGGTTTTATAAGGCATGAGAAAAGATGTAATATATTAGGAAAACAAAAAAATATATATACTAGGGAAAAAAAGCTGAAGTTTAATGTCCTATTTATTTTTATCTTATGACAAAAAACATCAGACAATAATATAAAATGTTGGAATATATGAAAGGAATTCCAGGATCTTTTGCTTATACTATCAACCTATTTGTTCTACTTCTTTTCAAACTATGCTTATTTCTACACGTTTTCTTATCATGTGATTTTTGGCAGTATTATGCATCCCATTTTGCTTAAGTAAATAAAATGTAATGTATGGTAGGTCTCCCAAAGATACTCACATTCTAACCTCTGGAACATGTGAATGTTACCTTATAAGGCAAAGGAAACTTAGAATGTGTGATTAAACCAAAGATCCTGTTGGGAGACTGTCCTGGGTTAGCTGAGTGGGCGGCAACTGCAATTAAAGCATACACATAAGAGGAAGGACTAAGCAGCTTCCATTATGGAAGAGAAAAAGGTTACGCGACTGCTGTTTTGAACATAAGAAGAAGAAGCTAGGCACTAGGAATTCAAGGAACACATTTTTTTAGAAGCTGGAAAAGCTAAGAAAATAGCTTTTATCATAGAGCTTCTCTATGAAATTAAGTATTCTCCACACCTTGGTTTCAGGCTCAGTGAAACTCATCTTGGTCTTCTGATCTCCCAAACTATAAAAGGGTAAATTTCTGTTGTTTTCAATCACTAAGTTTGTGGAACGAGGTCTGGTTCACATGCCTGTAATCCCAACACTTGGAAGGCTGAGGCAGAAGGACTGCCATGAGTTCTAGGCCAGCTTGGGCTATATATGAATTCAAGGTCAGGCTGAACTATGCAGTGAGACAAATATGAAAAAAACAAAAAAAACAAGTTTGTGGTAGGAAACTAATATATACATACATGTATTCTTTTTTTAAAGCAAAATGTTGTGAACATTAAATAATGACTTTCATTGAAAGTCAATTTAAATGAGAAAATATGTATAAAGCACTCAGCACAATATCAACTAGTAAACTTTATAAAGGTTATTGTATGAGCTAAAATCTAAAAACAAACAAACAAACAAACAAAAACACCTAAGCAGGTTGTAATTCCAGCATTTAGGAGGTTGAGGTGGGAGGATTGCCACAAGTTCAAGGTCAGCCTGAACAATATAGCAAGACCCTGTCTCAAAAAACAAACCAACAAAACCCTGAGATATCTATTCTTAACATCACAGTTGTTTAAGAGGATTTAATTTTTAAATTATAGTTGGGAAAACTTAAATTCTTATGTCATTATAGTACTTTGATGCTAAAGTACTGATACAATTGTTTTTATAGCTTTTCTAACACTTTTGTATAATTGATAAAGCCAAATTAACCATTACCTATTCTATTTTAGTATGCATTCAGTAAAAAAGCTACAGCAAAGTAACTGTAATTTCCTGTGAAACTGTTATGTATTAACATTGAATAGGAGCAATAAAAACAACCACCCTCCAAGCTCGAATGTCCTCAGGTTACAGAATAGGAATAAAAAAGCCTTTATGTCTATGCACAAAGTGAATAATCATAAAATAAATATAGCAGTTATGTGCACAATCACTATATATTCACAAAATGAAGCATGTTCTGCCAGTATTTAAAACTTGTATTTTTTAAAACCTGGGTCCTATCTCTTTCAGAATTAGATGGCTAGTTTTTAGGAAACAATGTAAAAACAAAATAAAACTACCCATTGGGGTTTACTGGGGCAGTTATATGCCATAAAGCACTGACATTCTTTGTCAGAACATAATTTAGTGAAAGAAAAATTTAGAAAATAGAAAGATTATGTCTAGGTTTTCCTTATCTCATTTCCTCATATACTGATGGCATAGTGTCAGGGGCAAAACAAGTATGAAAAATAGCATATGATCTTCTCAGCAGATTTTCACCAAGTACTAAATTCAACCTAATTCTAGTGAAACATAATGGAACTAGTGATTTATGTTACATTATTATATATAATAATCTAATCCAACTGTGAATAAAATGTAGATTTTAAAAAAAGGGCTAGAGAAATCAATGTAAAAAAAATACAAAAGAACTATCCTTTCTAAAACTCATCCATAAAAAAGCCAATTTGGACAAACAGTCTCTTTTGTGACTACTTAGGGAATAATGTTCTCTTATCATATTCACTGTTCAAAAGATATATGAGACCTTCCACTTCTGTCCATGATGGAATAAAAGAGAAGAGACTGACCCATTCGGCCCAAAACTATTCAAAATTCAGACAAAATGTGAGAAATAATGATCTAATAAAAGTAGAAGGAAGCAAATGATGACAGCCCCACAAAGGCCCTAGGTTACGCAGTACACAGAAGAGGAAATACAGGTGGAGCCTAGCACATTTCCTGAGTTGAAGAGGTGAAGCATAAGACTATATAACACCAAGACAGAGTTCATCTAAGAGAGTATTATACAGAACACTTATCAGAGAAGATTCCAGAGGCTACAGTAAACACACTTGAGAATCAGCAGAGTATTGGTCAACACATACATGCATTTAACGCAACCACAACAGGTTGAGGGAAAAGATTCTCTAAAAGAATTCACGAACATGATATCTGGCAATTATGTGAGGTTGTGTGGAAAGAAATCCTAACACTACCAGTCAGACTGGAAAACCTCATAATTCATAAGCATTGTATAGAATCCCTAGACTAAACATCTAGGAGAAATCAAGCCTAAACATCTTATAAATCCTGCATAAATTCTTAAAAGTAAGACCCAAAAGAACCAAACTATTTTCAAGTAATTTAACTAAATTAAAAAATAAAGCCTAAGGATATTTGTAAGAATACAAAAGCTTCTAGTAACCAACAAGGTAAAATTAATGACATCTGTAATCCAACTAAAAACTACCAGGTTTGCAAAGAAACAGAAAAAGAAAAACCATAATAAAGAGAGAGAAAAAAAAACTGATTGACCAAAACAAACTCAAAACTGACAAATATTTTAAAGTAGAATACAAAAAGCAATGTTGATCGTTATTTTACATGTTCAAAAGATAGAGACATGGGGCTGGTGACACAGTTCAGATATAAGTTGTATACACACAAGGCCAGGGTTCAATTCCCAGCATGTCCGGAAAAAAGAAAGTTGGCATGGAAGATACAAAAAGAAAGTTAAAGATATAATAAAGACATAAGTTAAATCTACAGCTGAAAATATAATACTGAAATGAAAATATGAGTGGGATTTATTACAGGTTATTGTAACTTCTATCTTAAAAATATAAGAAAAAAGCAAATAAAATCCTAATTAAATGGAAGAGAAACAGTAAAACTCAGAGAAGAAACAATGAAATAAAAACTAGAGAGAAAAATAAAACCGAGAAAAGCAAGTTTTTAGGGAAAATTTTTTTAAAACATTGGCAAACCTGGGCTGGGTATTTAGCTCAGTGGTATAAGCACTTCCCTGGCAGGTGTGATGAGGTCGTGAGTTTCATCTCCAGTACCCCCATCCTCCGCAAAAGAAAACAAAATTGGCACTTTTTCCAAAATAGGCAAGCAGTAAATATTTTAGGTTTTGCAGGTAAGAGTAAAAATAAAGGATACCACATAGGTAAATATGTCTATTTAAAAATACAAAACCATTCTTAAGTTATAGGTTATAAAAGACATGGCTGGTTGTAGGATTTGGGCCCACATGCTACAGTTAACCAAACCCTATTCTGGCCAGACCAAAACAAAGGGAATGTGTCCCAACTCATTCTCCAAAGTCAGTATTACCACAATACCAAAACCATATCAAAATATTGTAAGAAAATTATAGACCAATATAGCTCATAACAGATACAAAAATTCTTTCAAATTTTTAGCAATCAAATCTAGCTATATACAATAAGGCTGATATAAAATTTAAATAGAGGGCTGGGGATTTAGCTCAGCGGCCTAAGTGCCTGCCTTGCAAGCGCGCAGTCTTGAGTTTGATTCCTGGAACCAAAAAAAAAAAAAAAACCAAAACCAAAAAATTTAACTAGAGTTTTCCCTAGAAATGAAAGACTGGCTTAATTAAAAATAAATCAATGTACATCAAGCATAGCAGTGCATCCCTGTAATCACAGTACTGTGGGAGGCTGAGACAGGAAGAATGCAAGTTCAAGCGCAGCCTAGACAATTTAGCAAATTAGTGAAACTCCATCACAAAATAAAAAATAGAAAGGGCTGAAGATATATCTTAGTCTTGGGTTCAATCCCCATGTTCACTCAAAATTAAATAAATAAAACCAAATTTTAAAAAAATAATATAATGAATATAATTCACCATATTAACAAAATTTCACAAAATAGATTGATCATCTCAACAGACCCAAAAAGAACTTTGACAAAAACCCAACATCCATTCTTGAAGAAAATATTAGTGACCTAGGAAATAAAACCTATTCAACCTGATAAAAAACATTTATGAAAAAATCTACTGCTAATACCATAAGTTAATGGTGAAAGAATATTTTGACTCTCAGATCAGAGATAAAACAAGGTGGTCCTCTCTACACATTTGTATTGAATACCATATTGGAGATTTTAGGTACCTAAGTTGGGAAGGAAGAAATAACAGTACCCTTGTTCACAGATGCCACAATAACGTATAAAAATCTGATGGGATTTAGGATCAACATACGAAATTTAATCAGCTTCTAGAAAGAAAGAAAGAAAGAAAGAAAGAAAGAAAGAAAGAAAGAAAGAAAGAAAGAAAGAAAGAAAGAAAGAAAAAATCATATTAAAGTTTATATCATCAAAAAATGAAAAAGATCAAATATAAATCTGGCAAAAGATGGGCAAGACAGTGCCTTCCTGGCAAGCATGAGGTCTGAGTTTGATTCCCAGTACACCCCCAAAGATGGGCAAGACCTTAAAATTTTTAAATTATAAAATATATAGAAAAAAAATTTTAAGAAACTGACAAGCCAAATCTAAAACCACATGAAAATGCAAAAATCTAGAATAGCCAAAACAAATCTGAAAAAGATAGAAGAATGAAAAGATTAATATACCTCATGATACCAAGATTTATTATAAAAGTATATACAATGATCAAGAGTTATTGACATAAAGATAGATGGGGCAATGAAACAGAACAGAGCCCAAGAATATGATAATATGTATGGAATACTAGTGTTTTTACAAAGTCACAAAGGGAATTTGGAAGAGAAAGGATCGCGTCACAGTAATAGAACTTCTAGGATACAACAAGAAATACACATTTGTTATTGTTTGGCAAAGTTTTCCTAGAGCCATAGGAAGAAAAATGATAAACCGTATTTTATTGAAAGAAGTTAAAAGGAACTGAAAAGATAAGCCAGACAGTCTGTATCCATTCTACAAAAAGGGACCAGTCATCAGAAAACAAACCCCTTACATCATGAAAATAAAATGTTAGGAACGTATTTCATCAAAAGACAAAAACAGCAACTAAACACATTTAAAGATGTTTATCATCATTAATCATTAAGAAAACATAAGACAGGTGGGTTGTGTACCTGTAGCATAAGATATAAAAACTGGCTTGTTTTGCTGTATCAGACACAAAACTTAAATCAGTTTTTTGGTTTTTTTGAGGTTGCGGGGGGGGGGGGTACCAGGTCAAACTCATGACCTTGTGCTTGCCAGGCAGACACTGTGCCGCTGAGATATATCTCCAGCCCTTTAATCAGTTTCTTGAAGATTATCCTTATTACCTATTTTTTAACCCTTTAAAAACTACCAGGGATGATGGTACATGACTGTAACTCCACCACTCCAGAGGATGAGGTGGGAGGATGGCCACAAGTTTGAGGCCAACCTGGGCTACAAAAGTAAGTACCAGGCCAGCCTGGAATACATATCAAGATATTGGATGGATGGATGAATGGATGGATGGATGGATGGATGGATGGATGGACAGACAGATAGATGGGGAACCTGCATATTAGGTTTTCCTGAGATTTGATGTATAATTCAAACATTATAAAATTTTCCTGAATAAAACAGGAAAATATAAAGGTGCCCTTCTACTACCCAAAATTAAGCCCAACTCTTTAAGGAATATAATATATCTGATTTAAAATGCAAAAACTAGTGAATTACTGCTTTATAAACAGAACATTAAAAAAAAAAACACTGTAGGGCATAATGGTGCAGGCCTGTGATCCTAGCACTCATGAGGTTGAGGCAGGAAAATTTTGAGCATAAGTACAGTCTGGGCTACCCATGAGGCCCTCTCTCAAACATGAAAACAGAAAAGAAAAAAAAAATCAATAAAAAGCTAAACAATGATTCATGGCCTAAATGGAATGATTATACAGCTCAGTCGAAAAATTAAACTGTTACCAGAAATGCTTTTAATAATTTCTCTAAAACCGCTTGCCTTTCTTAAACATTTTCAAAAATTATGTGAAGAATGCTGGAAGAATATCTTAATGAAAAAAATCTTTGTATCAATAAACAGTATTAGGAATGAAAAGGATACTATGAATATATAAAGAGTTTGACAGCTCATCACAAAGTTCTAAGAAAGTTTTCAGGCACTTTGTTTCAAAAGATAGAAGAAACAATTTGTTGAAGAATTTAATTAGATTCAAGAAAATATGAGAATTTTATTAATAGGCAAAACTATCAAATGAAAAGAACTCTAGATATAATCATTTCTAGTAATCTACTGCAGTCACATAATATATAGTGATATATGAGTTTACAATCTTCACAAGTTATTTGAATAGAAGTTTCTTAAGAAACAGTTCTGAAATTCCATTGATAATTTAGTATGACTGCTATAAAAAGTAGACAAAGAGTGAAAGAAAGCAAAATCAAAGGCCAATTCATGTTTTCAACATCCTAATGATATCTTAGTAAATATAGCAATGTATTAAAATACATAATAGAATAAAATACATCATGAAAAGCTAGATTTTACTTTGAGCATACTACAATGGTCTATGAGCAGCAAACCTATTAAATGTAAATTAAATGCATTAACAAATTAAAGAAATGATCAATAGAAACAAAAAAATCATTCCACAAAATTTAATATTACTAATTATAAGTGTCTTAGTAAGAAGAACAAAGAAAAGTAAACTCCTAGTAAACTCAGTAAGGAGTATCTATCAAAAACTTATAGCAAATATGAGTCAAATCATTGCATGTATCCCTTGTAAAGAACAAGAGACAACAGGCCTGCCATCTATGCTTTTACTCTCCACTGTACTAGAAGTCTTCACCCATGTAATGAAGTAAAATGGAAGTAAGACTCACAAATGAGCTATATCCCAAGCCCAGCTAATTAATTTCTGCTCCAAAAAAATTAGAAATAGTACTTTGAATTATTAAAATGTTCATTACCCTGATTTATAAGTTTTCTCCAAAATGCCTGAAAAAAACCCAAACATGTGAAGTGAACTATTCTAGTCTGCTTTAGTCTGTGAGATGGTAAAAGGATGGTATACTTTATACCTGTTCAAGTAAACACGGACATAGATTTCTTTTGAGTACTGAGCCGGAGACCATGATGACATGACAGTATTTTAGAGCCAAATCTGAATTCAGATTATCCCGTGTGATTAGTTTTTTAAAAGCTGATGTTGTTGTTTGCCCCTTTTACCCTCTCTTGGTCTGTAAGTATGAACTTTGAAGCAACTTAAAATCATATTCTCTCCATAGATAGACAAAGGGGGTGGCTTTTCCATGTGTCTGATTTGATGACTTCTTTAAGAAGTTCGACATTTGAATAAATCAGTTTTTTTTGTACTTTTGCTGGGAATATTTTAGTCTAATGTGTGATCACTTGAAATTCTAACTGAAAAACAGAGTATCTGTGAGTCACTGAGTATAATTCCACTTTTTAAATTCATATTTATAAGTAATTCAAGTGTATATTAATCTTAGTAATTTGTCCACAGGATAACACTCTCACTGATTTTCTTTATACGTTTATTTGCTCTTTTTCTTAAAATTGATTGAGGTAGTAGAAATTAAACCCAGGGCCTTCACACTGAGCTACATCCCCAGTCCTTTCTTAATTATATTATTATTATTATTTTAAATTTTGAGACAAGGTCTTGCTAAATTGCCCAGGCTTGGGTAGGCTGGAACTTGTGATTCACCTTCCTCAGTCTTTCAGAGTGCTGGAATTACAGGTATGCAACATCACAGTTTAAACTAATTTTTACCAAATGAAATAACCTTATTTTAGCAGCTCACCTCCTACATAGCAAGGACTAAAAATTTAACTATGATAATGAGACAATATGTTGGTTAATTTCTTCTGAATAAAATATATTCTACATGCTATTTTTAGTAAACAGTATTTAATATGTTGTATTATATGATGTCAAAAGTCAAATATTACTAATGATGAACAACTATTCATTTTGTAAAGGAATATCCCTGCTATTAAATAGTAATATAAAAAAATTACTCTAGGTCTCCATTACTCATATTGAATAACTGTTGATATTTTGCCCTATTTACTTCAGATTATTAGAGGAAAAAAATACAGATATAATTTCCATCCTTAATCTCATTTCCTTTCTCATTTCTGAGAGAAACTATTAATCTGTTTGTATCTCCTGATGACTTTCATTTCTGTATTATGTATGCATAATGCCTGGAAGTGTTTTCTGTTTTCAAAATTCTTACGAATGTATCACACTATATATTATGTGACTGCAGTAGATTACTATATATCAATAGCCACAGTTTATCCGTTTCTCTATTAGTAGACATCTAGCGTCACCTTCTGTGCTTGTCTAGCATAGGTGAGGCCCTAGCTTCAATCCTAACATGGGGTGAGGCAGGCGTGGAAGACCCACCACAGAAATTAATTGCTTACCTCTTTGCCTTCTAAGTACACTGTTAATTTTTCTTAAATCTCTATTTTGTGTTTAACTGAAAATATGATACATGAAAATAAAGAGTTGTGTTTTTTGTTATTGATTGTATTACTGGGTATTGAATCCAGGGCACTCCTGAGCTACTTCCCTAGCCAAGTATTGTTTTTGTTGGTTTGCTTTTAGCATACAAGACTATATATAATCAGTCCACTCTCCAAGAACTCTCAGTAGAGGCAATCATTACTTTTAATAGCCCTAGAATACCCCCAAGGAAATAGCAAAATCTAGGTCTTATTTTTGGAGAAATGTGATAATTAATTCAAGTCCAACTGATGCTTGTTTCCATAACCACTTATTTATAATATATGTACTATTTGTTTCTCCTCCCTGTTACACTCAAATCTGTGTGGGCATTATTCTATAATTAGCACCTGAAACATTTTCTAGAACCTAGTATTTTTTTCATAAATATTTTGAGTAAACAAACAAGAGCTAGAAAGAGCTAGAAATAAAAAAGAATGACATGGTAAAGCCAGGAAAAAATAAAACTCTGTCTTATAACCAACTAATTATTAAGGAGAGGTGAAAATACTTATATTTCAATGTGTAAATGGAAAGTCCAACTACTACTCTAAAAATCCAGATGACATCTTTTTACAAACAATGCTTTATATTGCAAGATAAATATTTTTAAAGAAAGAAAATGCCTAAGATGCAGGTTGTTGTGGGGGAATTTAAATAAATATTCTAGGCCTACATGGTTTTAAAATTGTATATAATATTGGTCCTATTATCAAGTTACTCTAGTTTTAAAATCTTTCAGTATATAAAAATTTTCTATACCACACTTTTCAACAGTAACAGCTAATTTTTTTCATATTCAAAAGTTCAAAAATCTTTGCTGAGAATATATTCTGGGCATGGGATTTTAGAGCAGATTACTGACTTTCTGACAAGAGCTTAATAGGCCCAATACACTTTTACTAGAAGATTATCTAAAAATTTCTTACAAACAATAAAGAAAGTGAATGGCTTTATTAAGAAGTATAAGATATTGGTTATTTGTCAATTCATGATACTACAAATCTTTTAGATACAAGATTCAAAGGTAGGTAAGGTAAAACAGTAACACTGTAGTTACTAGTTTACTAAATGAAGCAGAATAGGTCAAAATGTTGAAGAGACTTGTAAACCCTGAAGACCACAGAGTACATGTGAATGTCTTGTCCAGGATAAATCAGATGCATCTGCCATCATCACTGAAAAGATTATTCAGATAGGTGCCTTCTGAACTGCTTGCTAAGCACATTATCTACTGCAGCAGTTCAGATATTAAAACTACCACATTTTATTGGAAGAGAGGCCTTGATACAAGCTTAACTATTTTTTAGTTGAGTGACTCGGAAAGTTATTAAATATTCTAAGTTTCTATTGCCTTATCTGTACTATGAAAATGTAAAAATAGTACCACAGAAATTTATTTTCAGGACTACATGTTTCAAATAGTAGGAGCTCAATAAATATTGTCTATTAATATGTTAACGGTGTTTTGTGGAATATTACATAATATTATGGAATATCTTAATGCACATCCCAAAGTTTTTAAAGAGCATAAAGAATATGACAGCTTCCTGTTGTCATATAAAGAATATGCAAAGAATATGACAGCTTCCTGCTGAGGTAACGAGGACACTGATCAAAAAAAAAAAAAAACCAGATATTCTACATAGCACAGTGAAACAAGTAATTTTGTGTAAGTCTGAATGCTGCTTAAGTCAAAGAATGTAAACTGCACACAAGAGGAGGAAGTTAGGGCATAAGAAAAAAAAAAACAGTTAGTGGATACCCACCATGAGGAGATTTCAGAAGTGGAATTACCAATGTGCTTTCTTTGTTTTGATCTTATATATAAATAAGCAGAGCACAGACTTTGTAGTTTTTCTGTTGTTTTTTTTAAAATCAATTACTTAACTGCATTTTTAAGTTTTGGGAAATTCGGTTCAAACCAAACCAGTTACACTGCGATTCTAGTTTATTCAACCAGAAGGTTAGGGAGGGGCTGTCAACTAACTACACTACACTCTGCCTAAGAACATTCTTCCTTCTTTTATCTTTGTTCCTGTGACTTAAATTAGCTTGGTTTGTGTGCTATTTGCATTTATCCAGTTTACTCTATCTTAGTTTGCCCTAACTACTTACTTATAAGCTAAATAACCAAGTTATTTTACTCTATTACAACATTAAGTGTTTAGATAAGATTGATTGCAAACTCAATTAGACTAGAATATACAGCAAATTATATAAAACAGTAACAAAACTTAAAAAACAGTATTGTTTCTTCAAAAAAATGAGAATATCATTTCATTACATGATTGAATAGCTGAGATTTTTAAGGTTGTATACTTTGGTGTTTGATTTTTTTGATAAGCTATATTGAAAATGCTAGCTGGAAACTATCTAAAAAACAAGTAAGATTTAGTAACTCCCCTACCTATTAATAAGGCAAACCTATTCCATTGTCTCATGTTGCTTTGAGAAGCCTGGATGCCTCACTGTTACTGTCCTAATGTAAAGCAACTGAGCTGTCTTTTAACTGTGTTCAGGAGGCTGATACAGGAGGACTGCCATGAGTCAAAGGCCAAGTCTGAACCACAGAGTGAGACCCTGTCTTAAAAAACAAACATAACCAAAATAGAATAAAATAAAATAGGAAAGAAAAGGAAGTTTAGATTTATACAATACTTTTAAATTAAATATTAACTATTACTAGTGGCTCATAAAGCCTATTTTATGCAATTTAGCTGAGAGACACCAAATAATCTCCTGAAGACATCAAGTCTTAGTAGCAGGACATATTCAATGAATGCTCATAACATAAGGAAACTGGGTTGGATACACTGGCACATACTTGCAGTCCTGGCACTCTGGGAGCCTGAGTCAGGAAGATGGCAAATTCAAGCCCATTCTGAGCAGGTTAGCCAGACCCTATCAAAATTTTAAAATGAGGTAGAGATGTGGCTCAGGGTGAAGGCCCTGGGTTTAATCCCAAATCCCAGAAACAAACAAAACAAACAAACAAAAAAACAGGTAAGTGAGCAAAGAAGAAAAAGGTACTGATAGAACTTGATGTGGAATTGGATGTGGCCCTGATAATGACAGTGAATCTTATTGTTAAGAATAAAAAGATATCCTGAAAGTACTCAAGACATATTTTATATGGTTTTAATTTCAGACCACTGCTACCCAACTAAATAAAAAGAAATACAATTTGTTCAACATGATTGACTTGACTTTCATTAAAAAAACAGGATATGCTTTATAAACATAAAAAATATTGCTACAGCTTAATGGGAAAGGGGAAGAGAGGGAGAGGTGAAGGGGCAGGGAAACAGAAGGGGAGAGGGAAAAAGCACTGTTCCCAACTTATCCATTAGCTATAAATATATATACACATATATATATATATATATGTGTATATATATTTAAATTGCATGTCACAGTAATACAATCATGTTTTCCCATGACTGTTCCTATCTTTCAGCACAGAAACAATTAGAATACAAAACCCGTGAAATCCCATGAGTGTGTGTGTGTGTGTGTGTGTGTGTCCCTGTCCAAAGGGATTTAGTGCCTGTTTTATATTATTTCATTTCATTTTATTTATTTATGGGATTTAGTGCCTGTTTTATTTCATTTCATTTTATTTATTTATGGGATTTAGTGCCTGTTTTATTTTATTTTATTTTAGTTATTTTTGTCTTTTTGACACAGAGTTTATGCAGTTCAGGCTGGCCTTAAACTCACTTTGTAGCCTAGGCTGGCCTTGAACTCACCAGCTATCCTACTACCTCACCTCCTGAGTGCAGGGATTATAGGCGTGCACCACCACACCCAGCCTCTAGTGCCTGTTTTAAAAATACACCTGAAAAAAATATTATATATACAACTGCAAGTGTACAATGTTCCAGAAAAGTTTCTGTAATTAATCTGTTATATAATAAGCAAATGAAAACTTCCTGAAGACTTAGGAAGTTAAAATCTAGGAACAACTACCTTTTGTCTATTCTCAATTTAAATATATATACATATACATACATATATATATATACATATATATATGTATGTATATGTATATATATATGTATATATATATATATACACACATACATAGCAGCAGATTATATCTTTCTGGTTACAGCCAACCTGTAACAATTGTTATAACAATTGTTATAATCAGTGTGTGACTTACCTGCAGTGGCAATGGGATCAGTAAATGTGCTACTGGATTATATAACACAGACACACAAAGCCTGCTTTAACAGCACTTTGTTCTCTTGGTTTATATACTACAAACATAGAATACAGAAAGGAAACCCTCAACTAATTTTTGGTTGAGATTTACAGATGGAACTCACCTCATAAAGCATTTTAGCTTCAAGCTACACTATCACAGAGACTAAAATCAAGATATATTGTCTTCAGCTTCCCCCACCTGTCACCAATGAAAAAATAAACTATTCGGAACACCACATCATAATAACACTACTTAACCTTTAATAGCTTAACTGCTTTTCCTTCAACAGTATCCGAGAGATCTGCTAATGCTAATTAAGGTATACAAAACCTCAGTGAGGCAAGCATTAACATCTGAAGGTTAATCCTTTTAAAGACAAGGATTTTTCTTGTTTATTATCTCTCGCTATCTGGCTGAGGTGTAACAAAGTTGTCAGAAATAGAAAGTTAAGTTCAAAAATACAATGTATTACAGACTCTCAGAAGAAGAATCTCATGCTCCTTTCATGTTTTTAAATGCTTCAATCTAAACACCAACTTTTTTTTTGCCTTTCATTAAAAATGATGCCTATTGGTAGGCCAAAGAAAGTTATACTGACCATTGATACCAAATATAAGAGTAAATATTATGACAAAGTTTTAAACTATGTCTACATGAATTTAAATAACTAAGTAGTCACACAACTGTTCTTATGAGGGAACAATGAACCTTTCCTACAAAAATTTTTAGGCTTTATTTTCCAAAGTGTCAAAGCATAGCATATTCTGTTTCTATTACTAGAAAATACTATACTTTGTGTGCTTTTTAAGCAAAATACAGACAGAAGAAGCCAAGTTGAAGGACAACCACTTTCCCAAATCAATATAGAAATGTTTTTAGTTTTCCCCTATAATGAGACAATGAATTTGTAAAATTTTGTAAAATACAATAGTAACTATTATAGATAGCTAAGTTAGGTAGAAATACTAGAGGAGTTAGACAGGGTCTTCCAGAGATCAATGCAAAAGACAACTGTGACTGTAGGTGCAGGCTTCAGGAAAAAAAACCATTCACCCATATACTTCCCCTATGGGTGAACAGTGCTGATTGACATTCTAAGTAGGCATCAGTCACCTAGACGTAGAGGACCAAATCTCCTTAACCCATACCTTTCAGGAAAAGTCCTTGTTCCTCCCATGTGACTAGCTACAGGACTTGTTTCCTTGTTTGATCCCCATTTAATTAATATTAAACTCAAGTGACTATAATTATTGCATACTTATGGACTAACTATAGTTTTGTTCCACCTTGCACCCATCCTATAATTTGCCACTTGATCAACAGAGCTTATTGAAACCTTATTGATTGATTATAGTTCAGTCCCACTTTAAGCCTGCCTCACTTGATGACTTTGCTCAATAACACTCTTGAGAAGCGGGGTTGGAGGGCAATCTACTTTCAGTCCTCAGACAGAAGCTTTATCTCAATAAATTCCTCTAATGTTCCTAGAATTCATTCTTTAATTTCAGAGAACACAAACGTGGCACTTTCTGACAACTAGCAGGTTACAAGTTTTCATTCTCCTATAGCAACACTGCTTCTTCTCCCCATGAAGATACTTACCCAGGCAGATAGAGTAAAAGAAGGTGAAAGATCATCACTGTCTTTGCACTCAGTATATATTAGCCTGAAGTATGAAACACATTTCTAACAATTAGGAGCTAAAAGAAACAATGGCTTAACTAGGATTTTTCATTGAGATATTAAATCCTGATATTCTGTGGTGTTAGAATCATTTATTTTGTCTGGCAGCAAGATTCACAATATTAGGTTTTTAATGTGTTCCCACTTCTCAAAAGGACTATAGTTCTCCCAAATCCTTAATGTATTCCACACACTAATCCAAATGTAAGAAAAGGATGAACGTCATACGGGGTTCTAACATGCTGCCATCTAGGTTGTGAACCTCACCTTAGTTTGGTAAGGAAAGAAAAAGAAAGATCTCGACAAATTTTCTCACTGGTACTTTCTGCTTTATGATACAGATATAAAAACAATTCTGGAAACTACATCAAAATGTTAGAATTTCAACAAAAGCATAAACAACTCCCCGTACTACCATACTATAAATGAGCTAACTGGATATGTTAGGTCAAAGCATGCTGATTAGGAAACCATTTTCAAATTCAAATACTAAGGAAGTAATGTTTTCATGTTTTAAGTGGTTATCAAGATACAGAAATTTCTGTCCATGAACTCATAGTCAATGTGATTCTTAAAAGTCTGTGCAAGGTTATAAAAAACACATAAACTTCTAAGCTAAGCAAAAAAGCAGGACTCTCAAACACTAAAAATACAGTTAGAAAATGACTTAATAGGTTCGGTGATCCATTAGTATGCCATGTATATTCCTGTTTTTATCCTCACAAATATGGAAAGTACCTCAAAGTTTGCACAAGAAAATGACACAGGTATTGGTTCTGTGAAGAGGAGGTAAGGGGCTGGGGTGATACGAGCAGTATCTTGCCTTTGCATACCTCTTTTACAATATTGGAATGTTTTACTATGTATATCCATTAATCAGTTTCAAAAACTGGAATCTTTTATTGCATCAAAAATTATTAAAGTAAATGTATTCATCTAAAAAGAAAAGAGAAATGAGGTGAATCTATTTAAGTCATTTAAGGTAAGGCCTGTCACAAGCAAAGTGAGCATTAAAACAAAGGTCCAAGAAGTGCTATAGAGATCTCTGTAGAATCAGGTTTCTGTTGAAAATTCTTATTTTGAGTTTATATAGACTCATTAGCCTTTATTTCTTTTATGTGCATTTAGATAAATAATTTTATGAATAGACTTTCATAATTAAGAAGCAAGTGTCTAAAGAAATCAAAATTCTTTTTCTAAATAATCTTTCATTCTCCAGATTACATGTAGGAATTAGGAAGTAACACTGCTTAGTGGATCTTATCACATTTTTTTCCTGGAAGACACTTCTGAAAACACCTGTTTTCTGAGTAGCATAGAAAAAAAGAGTAAAATTAAAAAGGAAAGAAGAAGGGATAGAGAAGAATAAGAAGGGATAGAGAGGAACACGAGGCAGAGGAAAGAGAAAATAATCTATGTAGTGGATTGGTAATTGGGGTCAACTTAAACACCAGCTGAACTGAATCAGCGTGGTGCTGAGCATGGATGGCCCACATGAGGACTGTTCTTGGCATAAAAAGGATACCTGGAGAGAAAGAGTAGGGTGTGGGTCCTCTTAAGTATTGTTGTTTGGAATCATTGGTTCTCCTGGAGGAGCCTGTCATGCTGGCTTCCCTGATATGAACTCAGCTGTTATCACTGGAAGAACTTAGGATCTTGTTGTTGAGAATGGCTGCAGTTTACTTTGAGCATGGAAGGGAAGATGTGTGCCATTCAATCTCCAGAAGAATCTTGTCACACTGGCTTCCTGATACGTACTCAGCTGTTCTCATTGTTGGAGGAGCTCAACACCTCACTGTCACTGAGGATGGCTGTGGTACTTTTCAGGACAGCTCTGGTTCTTATTTTGAGCATCACTTCTTGGCTCTACTACAGAACCCTCAGCCTGCTGGCAAGATCCTTCACCCCGCTGGCACAAACTTTCTAGCTTCCACCACTAACCTTTGGGCCTTCCCAGCATAGATCCATAGTATAGACTTGCGTGGGTCACTGTCATAAGCTCTAGGTTTTTAGCTGAACTCATGCAGGTTTACTGCCATGCAATCCAGCCCTCAGCTGGATTTTCTAGGTCTTTAGTGTTGTGGATAGATTGCCTGAACTTTGTATTTGACTCCTTAGGTGATCATTATAAATAATACTATAAATTCTATGTCCTGTATTGTCTTGTTCTCCTTGCAATTCCTGACTACAACGTGATAATATGATCTTATCAGGACTAAGAATCACAATTCATCTTTTAAAAAGTTACCAGGTATTATTTATATACCATCTATTTACAGACACACACATGAAACAGCTACTATCTTTAAGGTTACAACCTTGTCAAAAGTCAGAGGTAAATTATGCACTGTGGTATATTTAATGACAATTTTGGATATAAAGGTTCAAACTGTAATAAGAAGAGAGAAATTTGGTAAAATAATATTGCTTGAAAAGGACAGCCACACCTGAAGCACCCTAAAAATTAAGTCAGAGTTTGTTGGGTGATGAAGGAAAGGAAAGATTTCAGGAAAAAGCCAGAGTAAAGGAACAGCAGTGTAAAAGAGCATGATGTATGCAGGAAATGACTAATTTTCTAAGACTGGAGTATATGGTATATGGAAAAATAGGAAATAAAAGTAACAAAGGAGGATAAGGTGGAGGGTGAAATACAGGCAGTTAAGTTAAAACAGTGGGTAATGTCAATTTTCTTAACAGAAGAATATATTAAAAGTAAATTTTTTGGCCTAAATTGTTTATTAGGATATGATTTTTACAAGCATCACTTATATTAGCAGTAACAGTGGAGTTGGAGAGTATTGCGCCTTCTCCAAGCTGCATGGCAAGAACAACCAATAGTGCAATGGAACTTGTGGCCCTTTCCAAAGCCATGACTCCTGCGACCTGCAGATGTCAGCCCAAGCATCTCCCTGTGCTTATGAATTGGTTTGGTGATCCACTGGGTGTCAGGATTTCTTCTAATGGCTTTATGGAATGGGTCAATGAGGATAACCTCAAAGAATTTGTATGTGGAGTCTTGACCAACCCAGTAAGAACTGAGAACTCTCAGAACCCCATAGTGGCACCCAGCTCACTACTCAGCAACAGACTGAAGGCTGCCTGCAAACTTTAGCTGGTTAACACCATGATGGACAGGCTTGTCATAAGTTGTTCCCCTAGGAACTGAATGTCTGCGATCACCCCGGCACATATGAATCCTGTCTGTGACATAACCTTGTTTGGCCTTGCATCCCAGTCTGCAAGCTTTATCCAACCAGGTGGGGTGGGAGCCCTGTGGAGCACAGAGAGCTGGCGGAACTGCCAGCAGCAGACCCTCAGAAGAAAGCGCATCAAATCGTACTGCCTCTTCCTCCATAGCTCCTGGATGTACTTGTATGCACCCATCTTGACTTACCTGATGGCTGCCGCCAGACGAAAAGAATGAAGCCTTTCTCAACAGTCAATTTTATAAACATTTATTGGTGTAAAGTTTACACATGATGTTTTAATAAAACAAGTTTCCTTAGAACATAATCAATCACATTAATTACTGCTGTAAAAATAGATGGCACTTACTAAATCCCTTATCTTTCTTATGAATTACATCAGGTCTAGAGGGCTCTATAGCTCAAAATAGCTGTTTAGGGTTATTTTGGTTTAAATGAACTCAAAAGCAATAAGGCTTTATTTACTATCAAATGTTACAAAATTCACATTTGCCATTCATTCAAGTCAACTATCTTCTCTCAAAGAAACTAGTAATGTTAATCATACAGGTACCATAGGGGGACATTTTTCTTCATAAAACTAGTTATGTATACATCCAAAACCCTTATACAAATCTAAATCTCAGGAATATTTATTTATAGTAATATTTTATCAATACAACTTGTCTTGAGATTCACTGACTATACATCCATCTTTTATCCTAAAAGAAACCACAAAAACTTCATAAACACATGGAAATTAAATATCCCTCCTAAACAACAAATGGGTCACAGGTGAAACTAAAGAAGAAATTAGTCTCTACAATTAAATGATGATGCAATAAAAATACTAGAACTCATGAGACACAATGAAAGCAGTTCTATGAGGGAAATTTATACTGGTGCATTCCAACATCAGAAAAAGAGTGAGCTCAAACAAACAAGCTAATATTGAAACTCAAGCTTCTAGAAAGAAGAGAAACTTAAGCTGAAAGGGAGGAAATTATAAAGTTCAGAATAGAAATTAATCCAATGAAGACCAAGAAAAGAAAAAGAATTAATGAGTCAGTGTTGCTTAACAAAATTGACAGTTAGCCAAAACTGTCCAAAAAAGCAAAGAAAAAGTTCGAATCCATGCAATTACGAATGAAAAGGGTGACATCACAACAGATCTTGCAAAAATCCAGAAGATCATCAATACCTACTTTGAGAACATGTATTCTAGTAAGATGTAAAACAGAAGAAATGGACAGATTCCTGGACAAATATGAATTACCAAAGCTGAATCAAGAAGATATAAAATATTCTGAGTAATCCAATATCAGACAATGAAATTAAAGATGTAATTAAAAACTTACAACAAAGAAAGGCCCAGATTCTAATTGATTCACAGCTGAATGTCACACGAAATTCAGAAGACATCTAATGCCACTACTCTTTAGACTCTTTAATCAAATTCAAAGGGAAAAAATATTCTCCAACTTACTCCTGAAAGCAACTTGATACCAAAATCAGAGATGGATCCAACCAAAGGAGAACTATAGACCAATCTCCTTTATGAACACAGATGCAAAACTCCTCAAAAGAGACTGGCAAACAGAATGC